>DVXP01003886.1:0-10839 GCA_018235645.1 Junonia grisea
AGTTATTCGTTCAGTAACACTTTTTATATCGACAATCATTGAATTTAGAAAACATGTCATTGAATATAATATTTTAGAATCATTTATGGCCTTACTAATAAATGATCATAAAAGACACATGACATATGGCGGCTTTCCTCAACATTCTAAACTTTTTGTCTTCTCTGGACTTTTACAGCAGTTACGTATAAGGTAGTCGTTGTGAGGATAGTGCTTGTTAGTGTTGAATGTACGATTTTAAGTGGTTCTAGACAGGGCGGATTTAACACAAGTGGCGCCCTAGGCTCTGATTCATACGGCGCCCCTAGATAGCCATCCTCTATGTGACATATACGCAATGAGCTAAAAAAAGGTCGTCCGCCTTCTTTCCAATATTTGGCGCCCTAGGCCCTGTTTCATACGGCACCCCCAGCTAGCCGTCCTCTATGTGACATAATTATACGACAAGTACGAAAATGATAAATATCACCCTCCGATCTCTATCTTAGATATGCTATTTTCGCTAAAAAAAAACGTCGTCCGCTTCATTTACAACTTTGCCTCCCCTGAAAAGCGAATTTTGGCGCCCCTAAAAATCTGGCGTCCTAGGCCCGGGCCTCACGGGTCTGTGGGTAAATCCGCCACTGGTTCTAGAGCATAGTGTATTTCCAGAGGCTCGCTGCGGCTACCACGAGAAGCGGCTGCTACACCATCTGTTGGACCACTACAACGTGCTGGAGCGGCCCGTGGTGAACGAAAGCGACCCGCTGCAGCTCTCCTTCGGCCTCACGCTCATGCAGATCATAGACGTGGTAAAAACAACGAACAACCAAACATTATACAATATAAATGTACAAGTTCTAAATTAATTTGAACCGTAATGAACCATAACACTTACATTGGTATTCAATTAATGTAAATATAAAACAAAAAAATAAATGATTTCTAAACATATTATTTCACTCTCCCAGCTTTCTTGAATTCTTTAAATGGACATTTTTATTTTGAACATCAAACTGTCGTCTTTGAATCCTAAATAACAAAATAAAGCTAAATCTTAAAATTCTTCTAATTAAATCATCTTTCACAGGATGAAAAGAACCAGCTACTTATAACTAACATCTGGCTTAAACTAGTAAGTATTATGACCTAAACTACTTCTATAAATAAAGTAAAGATAAAACCTTAAAAATAAAAAAAAAATAATCATAAGCATTTTAAGTTAGAATGCATAAAACGGGATAAAAATATACAAGACTTATTTTGTTTAGGAATGGAATGATATGAACTTGAGATGGAACACTTCAGACTTCGGCGGTGTCAAAGATTTGCGAGTTCCGCCACATAGGTTATGGAAACCAGACGTTCTTATGTATAACAGGTAACTAATGATTGGACGAATTCAATTCCAAACTGTTCATATTATAACAATAATTATCTATTTATCAAGTGTGGCCTTGTTCTCAAATTATGTATGTTTACAAAAGTCTTTTTGAATATAATAAATCTATAATATTGATAATGAAGAATTTTTATAATAAATTAATTAACGAACTGTGCTACGATATTTAAAAATGTACTTATTTTCAATAAAACAGTGCAGATGAAGGATTCGACAGCACTTACCCCACCAACGTCGTAGTGCGCAACAACGGCTCTTGTCTATACGTACCACCTGGAATCTTTAAAAGTACTTGTAAGATAGATATCACATGGTTTCCTTTCGACGATCAGAGATGTGAAATGAAGTTTGGAAGTTGGACATATGATGGTTACCAAGTAAGAAGGATTATAATAATGTAGACACTAGTTTTATAAATGAAACATTTGAAAATCGACTTTAAATTGCGACATAACAATTCTGTACACTTACTTACTGTACTTAAAAACTGTTTATTTGTAGCTTGATCTTCAATTACAAGACGAAGGGGGTGGAGACATAAGCAGTTTTGTTACAAATGGAGAATGGGAACTAATAGGTACTGTAAAATAATGTTGCATTTTTATAAACTTTACAAAAAGTCATGTAGGAATAAAATGTGTTTGTCTTGCTTTTATACAGGAGTACCAGGGAAGCGTAACGAAATCTACTATAACTGTTGTCCCGAGCCGTACATTGATATTACATTCGCAGTGGTAATTCGGCGAAAAACTTTATACTACTTTTTCAATCTAATCGTACCATGCGTGCTTATTGCCTCAATGGCGTTACTGGGTTTCACTTTACCACCCGACTCTGGAGAAAAACTGTCGTTAGGTATGCTTTGCACCCAACTTTAACAACAAGATACATTTTATACTCGAAAATCCTATGTGATCTGACAATTATTTAATTTTAACAGGTGTTACAATTCTGCTGTCCTTAACTGTATTTCTGAACATGGTAGCAGAAACCATGCCAGCGACATCAGATGCAGTTCCATTATTGGGCACATACTTCAATTGTATTATGTTTATGGTGGCATCTTCGGTCGTATCTACGATCCTTATTCTCAATTACCACCATCGTCATGCCGACACACATGTGATGAGCGATTGGGTTTGTATTTTATTCTTAACTTTTTAGCTACCATCAATTTTTATAATTATCTGCTTAACGTTAAAATTGCTGAAATGTTAAATACTTACTGGAGCCCCAAAACACTTCTGTATTAAGCACCTCACCCATCGCGTATTTTTAACTGCTTAACAAAAGAAATGAAAAAATGCATATTTTACATGTTAATGCAATTTAAACTGTGTAGATCCGCTGTGTATTCCTCTACTGGCTGCCGTGGATCCTTCGTATGTCACGGCCAGGTGACGCGGCCACGGCGCCACCGGCTCGCGCGCCTCCTCCTCCTGATCTGGAGTTGCGCGAGCGTTCCTCGAAATCGCTACTAGCTAACGTGCTCGACATCGACGACGACTTTCGACATACCCACGCGCAGCAGCCGCCTTGCTGCCGATACTACAGGTCCCTCGACGATCTACACGAACACTACTCGCCGTAAATAGCACGGTTACGATATTACACCCCCGCCTCGAACGTTCCGCAGTTAACCCGGCCCGAACAGCTTCGAAAACATTAATATAATTCATCTAAATTCACATTTTATATCATAACTTTTTTAAATTTCTACTCTGGGTCTTGGGTCTATTCTATAACACAAATCAGCATTACTCCCGTAGCGCCCTAAATTCCTATGCCGAACCCGTAGGTTAGACTGCAAAGATTTTTAGAAGGTTTCAAAGTGTTGTTTTTATAGGAGTGGTGAAGAAAATGGCGCGGGTCTAGCGGCGCACAGCTGCTTCGGTGTCGACTACGAGCTCTCTCTCATACTTAAAGAGCTTCGAGTCATCACAGATCAGGTATATTTGGAAAACCTCCTTATTTTCTTGTTATAGTTTCGTGGTCAACTTTCAAACTCTTTTTGTTCTTTCTATCCGTCTGTCTAACCCCACAGATACAATAGAATAACAAAAAAGATACTTTTACTTTAATTAAAGTGAAGATAAATTATTTTCTGAACTATTCTTATAATAAGTGATATCGTTAGGCCTATTCACTTAAAACATTGTGGGTGTGTGGGTAATAAGCTGCTAAAATAGAAAGGTAAATTACGTGTCACTTCCATCGAAAATTATTTAGGTAAACATGCTAGGTGTTAAAAACAGGTCAATATTAAGAAACATGTTTTATGGAAGAAACATACATTTTCTTGTGAACCGACACTTGACCGAATTATTTTAATCCCAAAGAGTAGCAAAATCAAACTTATATTATTGTTTCAGATGCGCAAAGAAGACGAAGATGCGGACATTTCGCGCGACTGGAAATTCGCTGCCATGGTCGTGGACAGACTGTGCCTTATTATCTTTACCCTGTTCACAATCATTGCCACGCTAGCCGTGCTACTGTCCGCACCCCACATCATGGTGTCGTAGCGACCCGCCCGCTTGCGGCTGCGCATGCGTAACGTTCTGTGATACCGCGAATATAAATTAAGTTGTGATGTGTGAAGAGGTGCGGGCGCCGACGCTGCGGCGTTGGAGTTGCCGCCGCTTGCCTCGTCGTCCGCGCCCCCCTATAGTAATAAGTTACCGCTGACTGCCATCCCTATGCATGAACCAAATACTGCCTATCCTGTCTCTTGTCCTTTAATCTTTGAGGCCTCTCTTTCAGTGGCTTAGTCTTTGCTCTTCAAAACATTGACGACTGGTGAATTCACTATGAGACGACATAATAATTATCACGTCTCTTACAGTCATTAATTATGTGCAATAATTGAAACAATAACTTTTCAGTTAAAATCTATCACTTTAAATGTTGGTATATTTTTCGAAAGAAAAATAATAATAAAGAGACCAACTTGGCAATAAATGAGGTATAATACTGGCATTCTAATGACCAGGCTTATGATAGTGATCCACGCTAGAATAGTCGCCGTTTTGGACTAGATTCTATGATTGTGGTTAATTCTGAAATTCGTAGCACAAAAAAGTCTTCCTTCTTACCGTTGAACGACCTGTCGCATTTAAAATTTAATCTCTGTTAGATCTTTCTCAAATCTTAAAATTTATGTACAGTTTAGGATTTGGGCAGTGAAGCAATCGCCCTTTGTTTCCTTCTTGTTCGATTCCGTGAATCGTGGTTATGATCCCTAACTTTATTTTCGGATGTATTTGTGTCAGTAGCTAGTATAGAACTTTACAAACAATGTTGATTCAATTGGTACAGGTTGTGATATGCCTCGTTGTGAACGGGTCGATATTGTTATAAATGGTAAAATATCCAAAGCTATAGCTTAATAAAACGTTCGTTAAAAGTTGTAGTTAAAGTATTATTTTATTAAAATCATACTTTGGTCTTTCGGAATAACTTATACAAATAATTACATTATTACATTACATGGTAATATCACGTTTGTACCTTGTACTTCTTTCGATACAGCCATAATACGGAAATGATGTAGCATTTGAAGTTTCACAGTCAAGGAGTATATAAAAAGAAATATAACCATACTTTAAAATATACGACAATCAATGGACTCATCATTCACATTAATTTGTCACTCCTTAGCATTTCCTATAACGAATCAAAATAACCTACATTTAGGATCACTGTTACATTGAGGTGTCACTTACCGGCGACAGAAAATTGGTGAACATTGACTTTTTATAAACCTCAATCACAGAGATACCTCCCAAAAGTTATGTCCTAAGAAAACCAGTCTTTCATAGAATACTATACGTTACTTTAATCATGTCATCCAATCTTTTTCTCAGTCATTTAAAATATCTAACTTATTATTGTTTTTTTCGGAAACATTGTAAGCCTCCTAAAAGGAAAACGTAATAAATCGTTGGAGCTGCGCGGATACACTCATGAATCGTGTCGACTGTATCCTCGCGGTACTCCTGTAGAATCCGTTTTCCTTGTCTGAGGTGTGGCTTTTAAATAATCAGAGACGTTCCTTTGGAAGTTGCGGAGCGGATGTGATTATACGCCAGTGTTTTCTAAATTGTCTTTATTTATTTATTGTTATACGACCTGATCTCCTCAATCTCAACGGTCGTGGAGAGCCGTGCGGAGGATAAGGCGCATTATTTATCTCATTGTTGGTTACGGTAACTATCTTTGTACTAGATAGTGCAGTAATGCGCCGCATCCACGTCGGCATTGGGACGATGTTTGTCCCCGTAATTTGTTCAATTGTTAGGGTTAATACTCTGAATTGCACTTTGTTTATGAAATATAAACGAATGAAAAAATGTATGTTTTTAATTTATTTAAACTACCTTTACAGCTCCTGTTACTTAGATATTACAAGTAAAGATGTAGCCCTGACCTACTTATTCCCTGTTGGATATTTGGGAGCAGGCTGAGTAGTTGTAGACAATCGATGATATCCCGAGGGATACTGGCACATGCGCACAACTGACAATGGAGAAGCGAATAAGACATATTACGCTTCCCCTTTAGTGCTCGAAATGATTTAAATTGAATATTAGAACAGTTCATTTCATTTAAATTAACAGCAATAAAGTTTAAAAATAACATTATAGTATAAACTAGAAATAACTTCATAATTATTGAACAATAAAATAGACCAAATGACTAATAAACAACCTCATGCATGGAATAAATATGTAATAGGTTCATGGCTCAATATTATTTTATAACTTTGTTTCTCTTTAAATCCATTGAAAAACGTGGCAACTAAAATTATCAACAAGACATATTATTTAAGCACTGCACCTGCAAGACATTGCAAAAATAATTATTTAAAACAATAAAAAATAATTATTTAAAACAATAATAAATGTTGTAATAGATATTTACATTAATTTTATTTATTCGATGTTAAGATCGGGAAAAAAATTCTAATTTCGAAAAAAGCTCAAGATACCACGTAAATTACAATTTAAAAAATTAGCGTAATGTTCTGCAATAGTGTTTATGTTATAATATTTTAAAATAATTGAATAATGAGAAGGAAACATAAATTGTATTATAATAATGTGTGAGCATGTAGGCATAAGTTCGAATGTGTTTTGGGAGTAAAGTTGTGTTGGGCGGTCGTCGGGCGGCAGCGGGTTGGGCGCGGGCGAGGCGCGGCGCGGGGCGTGCGTGCCGCGTGCGGCAGTGGCCGCCGCCATGACGGCAGGGTCGCGCGCACCCTTGCTGGCCATCGCTCTATTTGCAGCACTTTATTCAGGTACACGATAACCAATTTTTAACCGTGAAAGCCTTAGTAAAAATTAAATATTTTATTGAGATATGTAACTTATAAATAGTAATTTTTAGGGCAACGCGTTTAAATATTGGAATAAATTCAAAAATAAATTACAATTTATTTTAACAAAACAAAAACAAAAAAAAATTAAGTAATGGTTCATTTTTAAACTCATTACATTAACTCAACTCGACATTAACACAAAAATAATTTTATATATATATTTTTTTTAATATTGCATTACAAAAATATCTTTTTCGCTGTTACATTTCAAGGGTCATTACGTATACAAAAAAATAATTTACAGTGTATTAGTTCAAGTAAGCTTTGGGTCACAAGTAACCATTTTTACAGTTTAAAGCTATCGATAGATTTCAGACTTATCTCGCGAAGTGGTCCTTATTGATCGCGGCTGCAGCATCAACGTAGTAGCTAGCGCTTCTCTAAAGAATCAAATGTTAGAATATACATTTTTAAGCAAATTTATTAATTCAGTTCGAAGACGTAGTGTTTCTGATTTTATAATATGAAGTACAAGGAATACTGAATACTAAATAGACAGAAAATTAACATAATAACTCCAAAAAATAATTATTATTTAACACGTTGTTTCATATTGATTTATTGAACACATTATTTAAAAACTGCTTAATTAATAATTCCAATACGTTTTAGGATGGTGTTCAGAAGACGAGGAGCGGCTGGTCCGCGATCTGTTCCGAGGCTACAACAAATTAATCCGACCCGTACAGAATATGACGCAAAAAGTCGATGTTCGATTTGGCCTGGCTTTTGTGCAGCTTATTAATGTCGTAAGTAATAATAAACTTTTCCTAGCTCATTCAACATACATAAACATTATATTCATTATTAATTTGTACTATTGTTATCATTTATTAACACGTTTATTTATATACCGTTTATCATATTTTCAGAACGAAAAAAATCAAATCATGAAGTCAAATGTTTGGCTACGGCTCGTGTGGATGGACTACCAGCTGATGTGGGACGAGGCTGATTACGGAGGCATCGGCGTGCTCAGACTTCCCCCTGACAAAGTTTGGAAACCGGACATTGTACTCTTCAACAAGTAAATATTATACTTAATCTTTACTCCTACTTATTTCATTATCTAAGCTTCCTGCTTCTATTATATACCTTAATATTTATATCGCCAATTTTGAAGAATGTTAATAAAAGAAACTCCAATCAATTTCGTATAAACTCGTTTTATACATAGTTTTTTGTTACAGCGCTGATGGTAATTATGAAGTTCGATACAAATCTAATGTTCTGATTTACCCTAACGGTGAAGTGTTGTGGGTCCCACCGGCTATTTATCAGGTAAACAGTAACGAACACAACTTCAAATATATAGAGTCAAAGGAGTGATTGTGTAAAATAATTTCAGTAAGTTATTATCTATTAATATTTTACATGTTGTTACAGAGCTCATGTACTATCGACGTAACCTATTTTCCATTTGATCAACAAACTTGCATCATGAAATTTGGTTCCTGGACTTTCAACGGCGATCAAGTGTCACTTGCATTGTATAACAACAAAAACTTTGTTGATCTGTCCGACTATTGGAAATCTGGTACTTGGGATATTATCGAAGTACCTGCGTACTTGAATATATACGAAGGAAACCATCCCACTGAAACTGATATAACCTTTTACATAATTATTCGGAGAAAAACCTTATTTTACACCGTGAATTTAATCTTGCCAACTGTGCTTATATCATTTCTTTGTGTCCTCGTCTTCTACCTACCAGCCGAAGCTGGAGAAAAGGTAAGCACTTTTGGCTCTGTAATTAGTATTTTAAGTACAATTTTACATTAATATTCATGTTTTTTTTTTGTTTGTTTCAGGTTACATTGGGTATAAGCATTTTGCTGTCACTGGTCGTGTTTTTGCTGTTAGTGTCAAAGATTCTTCCACCGACATCGCTTGTGTTACCGCTCATCGCAAAGTATCTTCTATTTACATTTATAATGAACACCGTCAGTATCCTCGTTACTGTTATAATTATTAACTGGAACTTTAGAGGTCCTAGGACACACAGGTATCGCGTATTATACAACGTATTAAATATAACACTAATAAAAGACTTACGAACCTAACAACTTATGTTTTTTTTTTCAGAATGCCACTTTGGATCCGAAGTGTGTTTCTACATTACTTACCAGCTCTCCTTCTCATGCGACGACCTCGTAAAACACGTCTGCGTTGGATGATGGAAATGCCTGGAATGGGAGCTCCACCACACGCAGCTGCTCCTCATGACTTACCAAAACACATAAGGTTAGATAAAACTTAATTAAGTTTTATTAATTACTAACCTTAATAGTAATTAATTATAAATAGTTTAAAAATATTACTACATCTATTCTAAAGATTGATAACAGAATATAAAATTGTTTCGATAATTTTTAAAATTTAGTAGATACAAATTAATAATAAAAATAGCCTTTAAATCTAAAACTAATTAATTTATTTATAATGTTGTTTAAAATAGTGCAATCGGAGCTAAACAAAGCAAAATGGAAGCAATGGAGCTATCTGACCTGCATCATCCTAACTGCAAAATAAATCGAGCGTCTGGCGGAGGAGGCGAGGTCGGCGCACTCGGAGGACTGGGAGCTCTCGGCGGCCTTGGCCTGGGAGAAAGACGAGAATCAGAAAGCTCTGATTCCCTCCTCTTATCCCCTGAAGCAGCCAAAGCCACTGAGGCAGTTGAATTCATTGCAGAACACTTACGCAATGAGGATCTTTATATTCAGGTAAATATATTTTGAATGAAATATGATAATGAAATGCTCTACATTTTATTTCTATAAAATTGTATCAAATTCTATGTGTATTTTCAGACTCGAGAAGATTGGAAGTATGTTGCTATGGTGATTGACAGATTACAGCTTTACATTTTCTTCTTCGTTACAACTGCTGGCACTGTGGGAATTCTAATGGACGCCCCACATATCTTTGAATATGTCGATCAAGATCGTATTATTGAAATATACAGAGGAAAATAAATCGT
The DNA here is from genome assembly GCA_018235645.1 of Junonia grisea. NCBI lineage: Eukaryota > Metazoa > Arthropoda > Insecta > Lepidoptera > Nymphalidae > Junonia > Junonia grisea. Next base: position 9,745 of record DVXP01003886.1, read on the forward strand.
TCTTATCAATTTGCATAAAAATGAAAATCATCGATATTCCGATAGATTTATGAAAAATATTATTAACATAAACTTTCCTACCAAATAAAATATCACCTAATTGCCAATGAAACTTCTTCATGGTCATCTACGAATTAATGTTTAGCAAATTAGATACTGCTTTATACATTACGTATAAAAGCAGTATACTAAATTAAGGCTTAAATAGATAATAATAACCTTAAGGATTCATTACTTGACGTTGATAATAAGGCCTCCCTTGGCTTATTTATTGCTCAGCTTGTTAAGTCCTTGAAAAGTTGACAAAATACGTATTGTACTAGAAATTTAGATTTTAGATAATATGTTACAATAACCATACTGACATGTAGCTTAATTTAAGATATACTTACTAATAGAATTATATAAAATGGCTGTGTTCGATATTTATAAAAGCACAATATTTAAAGAATTAAAAGAATTTTTATGTAATTTTGTATGTATATCATCAGCAACTAAATTCAATATTCTTAAGTATTTACCCTAAGCCTTAGGATAATCAACCACAGACATACATTTTAATAAATATCAGCTTTATAAAAATATAAAAATGTATGTTAAAGCTCTATAAAATTTAATTTTTTTCTTTATTTTATATTTTTTCCGAAAATCAGTAAATCATTAAATGGAATTAATACTGCACTTTTCCTACAATATATACGTACAATAATACAAATATACCTATGAGGGACATCTTACAATTAGCCTATTACTATGATTACAGTTTAATGACTTTATTTACATTGCGTTATTACAAAAAAAAAATGTAATTAAATTAATATTAATCTAATTTATGGTACCTATTTCGTATAGCAAATACATGTGTTTTGTATTTATTGGATTATATCAAATAGATAAATAATGTAGAATAATTTGTTGTGAAACGAATCTTCCAAATAGTTTATTAATACAAGTAGATATGTATGAATCGAAACTGTATTTTCATTTGATGAAATCTTGTTATAATTTATCATCGTGTGAGTTTATAAGTTATGCACACCTACATTGTTTTATAATTTATTAATAAATAAAAAGAAAAAAATAAGCAAATCCTGT
>DVXP01003887.1:0-10839 GCA_018235645.1 Junonia grisea
AATGACAGATTCGAAATTCAAATGTAATATTTTTTTATAATTAAGTGTAACAGTATTTATGGCCAGACTAAGTAATTATTCACCTTCTTAGTTAGATATGGAGTTCGTTTTGGATAGAAGAATCAGATGTTAGTGAATCTATGTCTATATCTATACTTCTGTCTTTCAAGTATCTTATTATATACGGTATTACGGTTCCAGATTTATCGTAATGAGTCACTACATATAATAGAGTAAATCTTTTGTTTACATAAAATAATAATTGTTTTTTATAAATATACTAACATAATACATATGTAGGGTTCTCTTAACCTAAATGTTCACTTTTTGCCCTAAAGCAGCTGAACTAAATTGTCATCAGATTAATTGCTTCAAAGTAATGGGATAGGTTTTAAGCAAGGTCAGCACGGTAATAGCTTATTTCTTGGAAATATAATACACAACGTATGTCGTAACTATGTTCCAACAAAAATATAATTAAGTTAATTTTTACGAAAACAGTTCGTATCTGAAGATTTATAAGCTCTTATCTACGGGACCATTCAAACTATTATATAATATTTTTTTACAAGTCGTCGAAATCCAACTTACACGAATTATCTCCAGCGATGGACAAGGTCCAGTCATCCGTATTTATAAAATAGGTATACAGTATAAAGAATCAATAACAAATGCAAATCTTGTAATTTTAATTTTAAATAACATGACTTTTTGTATTTAAATAAGTAAATAAAAAATATTTAAAATATTACCTATTTCCTAGTGCATCAAAGACTTTGCCATGTTATTGGCAGTGTATCTTACCACTTGACTGAAACTTACTTCGTCTCTAACTCTTAATATCATAGATGATAATTTTCTTTATGTCACGCTTTCACGTCTCAAATTAACGATTAAAATAAGTCTGGTCCAGGTAGGTGTAATAAAAAAGTAACATACACAAGTACAAACATAACTTACCTAAAGCATCGGACAGGACATGAAGGAAGACGCCCTTCATGTTCAAATGTCCGGGGTCTGAGGGCGCCCTCGGGGCTTGCTTGCTTGGTATCTTATCTATCTTTGGTGGCACCATCTCATCGGTTTCCTCAGTATCGGTGGCTGCATGTCCTAGAGCCATGTCAGCGTTGCTATTCACTAGCTCTGTAAGATGCCTCACGTTTGCGGGAGGTGGAACACCACCGTGTGTGTGACCATGACTGCTACCGTGTTCTATAGAAGAATATAAATTTCTTTATTATATATTTTGACTTAAAACATAAGTTTTATACATAGGTGGATTTCTGGTCCAAGCGTATTTTATACCAACCAACCGTTTCGCAATGTCTATCTCCAAAAAAATTAGATCCGGTATGGAAGCCCAGAAGTACAACTAATGTAAACAAATTACATTTGTACAGCCTACTATTGTTTACCACGAGCGGATATTAAAACGATTGTTAACGCAGTGTAATAATACGTGTATAGTGTAAGTGTATAGTGTAAATAGTACGGAACTAATCAAGCGATACATATTATGTATTCCACAGTCAAAAACTTGCGAAATAAGATTCATGAAACGTAACTTTGCAACCTAAACATACAAATTTATTTTATAATTTGACACTTTAAATTTACATTAAAATTAAAAAATATTCACTTAACATTACCTTAAATTAATAATCGAATCAAAAAAGATAAAATAAAAAACAAACCGCGTCTCAAGTTACGCAAGATATATCATCTTCCATTATCACCATGCAAATTTTGAAAAAAGAAAAACTCGTTTCAATTTCGGCGAAGATGGATGAAGGATGACCCTCAGTGAACCATTGGTTTTTGTTTTTTTACGCGTGCTGTTGCCATGACGAAAAAAATAAATACAAGTTATAGTTATACGTATAGTTTTAGCATATATAATTATTATAAAAGATTTCAGCTCCGTTATGTGCTTGCATTATTTTTGTTGATGCGTAAACTCTGCTATAACTGAAGTATGTTATGTCTTATAAATTTTTAATCTTCCCTTAAAACGATGTATCAATTCAAAACAGAATTATTTTCCAATTAGTTTTGTGAGATAATTGCGTAGCCCATTATAATTTGTCGTTCGAAAAAAATATGATCGACTTCTTATAGAACTCTTTTTAAATTGTAAGTTTTTTATGATTACTTCTTTTTCCAACATGAGCGTTGCAATATAATCTATGTACATACGTTAAAGATGGGAGATTTGTTTATTTAGTTAAAAATGAGAATTCTACACTATTTTACATTTCGTTTTTTAACTTAACGTAGGATGGTCATATAATATAGGTAGGCGTGTGACTTTGCACAAACAGTGATAACAAACGAAGTCATTTTAGCGAGTAAATAATAAATCATTATACCGTTGAACTAATTTCCTAAGTGATAAGGTTTATGATACAGTCACCTTCGCGTTTAATGAACAAAACAATAATGAAAATTGGTTGTATGATAAAGATAGTATTGCAGACTTCACGTGTAGAACTTAAGTTATGTTTGTACGTAAATATGAATGGGTGAGTTGACGTAAGTATTTACATGTAAGTATAATTTTAATCATTGTTTATGAATCGATGTATCATACACGTGTGCTGTAGTAGGTACATGAGGCAACACGTTGGTAAAATTACTTATGGCGCTTCGATTGAGTGTTTTATAGATTTTGCGCTTTCAGATCAAAAGAGAGTTGACTTTTGAAGTCATCTGAAAATTGATGTAAGCTCTATAGTTTGAAGGCACATTTGCCTGTGTTTTAATGTTTTGAGCTGACTCGATTTCGTTCCATAGGTGCGATTTGAGAATTTAACTTATTTTAAACTCTAAAACTTGATTAAAATGTATTTTACATAATAGGTTGTTTATAAGAAAACATACTAGAAATACACAGCAGCAGCATACAGCAGAAATAACTTTGCTGTACGCACTAAGCACCCACACGAAACTCAAAATAACAACATGGATTTTTTTTATTTTTAAAGTATTTAAAAATCTTACCGTGGAATAAAAACAGTCCAACGATGTTCAGTATCAACCCCAATGTTCCGACTGCCACTAGTAACTTCGCGTTATGTATCGTCTCGATTTTGATGAACCTCTGCACGGCCTCAACGGTAATACTGAAGCACAACGCTACGAGGAAAACCGCGTTAACCAACGCTCCTAGGACTTCAGCGCGCGCCCATCCGAATGTATTCTTTGACCATTTCTTTGGTGACATCTAGGACAAGAAAAACCATTTGATAATACGTTTTTATTTATAAACGACTAGATTTTGTAACAAAAAATAAGTATATGTGTAGGTATATCATATGATGGCCTATGATCATCGGGAATGGAAAAAGTTTCAATTGGAACCTACAATAATTTTAAAAAAAAATTAGTGGCGAATTTTCTACGTGCATTCTCTGGACTTTCACTTTTTAGGGTTGCGTAGTCAAAACGGAACCCTTTCACCATGTCCGTCTGTCTGTCTGTCCGCGGCTTTGCTCCGAGGTCCTCAATACTAGAAAGCTGTTATTGGGAATGAGTATGATACATATGAAATACGACGGAAAAAGTCGTACAATAAAATCTTTAAAAAAAATTTTTTGCGGTGTCTCCCCTATGCGTAAAGTGATGCCAAAAATTTTTTTCTCATTTATCCCATAGTGTGGGGTATCGTTGGATAGGTAGTTTAAAAATATTATAGGCGTGGAAAAACCAATTTTCCGCACGAGGGACCGTTTCCGAAATATTAGTGTATAAAGTGTAAATATTTTCTTAGAGTCGAGTGTCCCCCCCTCTACCTACTAAACTGCTACTTCTAAAAATGTGAAAAAAATCATAACAGTATAAGATATAATGAATTTAAAAGCAAAATTATCACGGCCATCTTGGCTTTTATAGTTATTGAGTCGATCAAAGAAAAAAGACATCTTTCGCCCAAATTTCATTGTAAATTTTATTGATATAAGCATGTTAGTTAGATGTCCACATTTTATGATAAAAACTACAGAACTCTTTATGCGCGTGGCTCGACGCGCATTTGGCCAATTATTACATATAAAAGTCACACTCTATTTATTACATGTACAACTAGTATATCTATATTAGGTTTAGAAAATAGAAATATAGATATTATAGGCGATAAACGTTCTCCGTTTTTGGCTAAATTAATACATTTCTAAATTCTATAGAAAGTATATTCTCTTCCAAATTGGCACTTAATGCTCTCATCCCATACAATAAGGATAAATTCTGCGATGATTCACTCTTACAATCGCTATACAATACTACGTGTGAGCTTTGCAAAGAATTAGTAATGGCATTGAGTCGCATGGACATATTCTACATCGCGAGAAGTTTTCATGGGAAAATGCCGAGAATAGATGGGCTCAAAACCATTGCTTTCATTACAACTTATTACTTTTATCTACGTTATAAGTACTATTAAGTTTAAACTAAGAATATGGACATATTCGTTGACGATAAAAAACTAAACAATAGATAATAATTTTATGGACGTTTTTCAATAAATCTTATCGTACATTTTTTGAAATTGTCAAGATTTTATAACTTCGGCAATTAATTAAAAACGTCAAAAAAATAAAACAACCACGTAAATTCGAGCATCGTCCTATATTTGTGTCAATTACTAAGCCCACGCAGAACTACGAAACACAATTGTTTGTCAGTTACGATTTAATTGGATTACCGTTTCAAACAATAATATTATTATAATTAAAATTATTGAATAGCGCAAATAAAGATATTAATAGTTAAAATAGTTTAATTATTATTTAATAAATAATGTAATATTTTTGTCTAACCGTGATTAATAATAATTTAGCTTTTACGGAGATTTAATCAGAATTATTACGTAAGTACTTATTATTAATAAACTATATGTATAACCAATACCGGAAGTATAAATGCAAAGAAAAAATCCCCTATACACATTTTGCGGATGTTTTAGCGAGTTGAGTCATATTTCGCGGTAAAACAAAATGATTTCAAATGACCTTATAGTAAAAATGACGTCACTATTATGAACACAATATAAATAAATTTGAAGTGTCTGTTTGTAATATCAAAATAACAGCTTATTACTCAATGTTTATCCCCGGGAATATTTACCTGATAACCTGGTATCTATTCTAAAATACCAATATCTTTTAAGTTTTGCGCCTATTTTTAGGCTTCAGCTAAACATCTCCAAAACTGGTAAATACATTTTGACTAGACTTTTATTGGCAGATGGCTATATGTATTTATTTAGGGAATAGATTAGGTTCCAAATTTTTTCTAGGGGAATAGGTTATAAGAATTTAATAATTAAAATCCTAAAATTATTGCATCTAGCAAAGGAAATTGTAGGCATGAATAAGTTAAAATAATATAAGCAATTGCAGTCTATAACAGTATTCGAATTTTAAGGATGACACTTATTTTCTTTAAATTCTACAAAAAATCCACAAGCTATCAGGGCTCACACAGGGAGTGTTTTGTTACTGTAATTCAATTAAAATAAAACTAGATTCAATATTTGACGTTGTATATTATTATGATAAACCAAAAAAAAAAGCGGAAGTAAACCCATTTATTATATGAGGGTTACAAATAAGAAGGAGTAAGAGTTTCTTACACTGTGTTTTGATTTTTGCAAGTGCTCGTTCTGCTTGGTAATTGGAATGTCTATCCAAAACTTTGTTATTATGCAATATATATAGCAGGCCAATGCTTTCTGTATCTACTAATATATTAAATAGCATTATATGAAAATTAAAATCAAAGAGAGTAAGCAGAAATTTTAATAATATTTATGTTACTACTAAAACAAATTTTATTAATAATATTACTTGGCAACATATTTTTTACATAAAACCTTAAGAGTTGTTGTTATTTACATTACAATCAACCTCAAAAAAAGCTTACCAAGTACACTTAACTACCTATATAAAGTAATATAATTATTTGAAACATACCTTTACAGATAAGAATGCAATAACTAGTGCGGCAACATCGCTCAGCATGTGAAAGGAGTCAGCGACGAGGGCCATGGAGTTGGTCACATAGCCGACTATCAGCTCCACAACAAAGAATGTGCCCGTCAGCCAAAGCATGGAGAGCAGCCGACATTTCTTACCGGAAAATTTGCCCATATTTACACTAAAAATAAAAATAGAATTAAATATTATTAAAAACAATTACAGTTACCAAGCCCTTAACGTGAAATTATTTTAAGCGTCAATATTGTTGATAATGCATATCTAATGGAAACTAGTATTTTAAGACATTACAGTACCTGTTCCAAAGAGATTTATTTTTATGGTATGTATAAGAGATATAAAATTCTATGAGAAATTTTAATTTAATAGGACATTTCTTTTTAAAATATTAAGAAAAACTTCTCTTGTAAAATTTGTATTTTTTTTTAAGAAATTAAAATATTTAAGTAAGATTAATGTGGCGCATCACTTAATAATTGAAATTTACCAATGACAAATATCTTTTAAAAAGTTATATTGTGCTCAATTATTTCTGCATTGTGTTAGTGAAATGTAAATTAATATGATCAATTATATAAAGATTTTTTAAATGAAATATTTAAAGATTATTTTTAAAATATTTTTTGATAACCTGGTCCTTTATAATTTAGATAGATGATGTAAAGATTCCTTATAAACTAAAAAACTAAACATTTTGCACTAAGGAACACTAAATGTAAATTTATTTTATAAAAAAAATATAAGGAAGCTGGTGTTTCATTATGATACAATAATGTATTTTCTCCAAGACTATTTAATTGTATTTAACAGTTTTTATAAAGTAAAATATTGTGACTCTTAAAAATAATACTTTTTTGTAATTGGAAGTAAAAGACAAAACATTATTACCTAGTCATAAGTTACTTACAAAATATTTATGACTAATACATCTTCTAAGAAGTTATATGGTAAAGCAGGTTTATACCAGAGAGTATAAGTCTACTATAATGAATTCAGACCAAAATAGGAGTGAAATGCTATCATACATGTTCATAAATAAAATATACTAGTAAAAAATGTTACATGGTATCAAAATCACATTTAAAGAACATAGGGGAAATCGTAAGTTTTGGGGCCTGATGATGAAGTCTTTATTGACTCTTATTGTTGGCCATGTATGATGAGTCATAGTTCACTCACCTTAATTTAAAACGATTGCCGAAACTCGACCATGTATATCAAAAATTCGAACCCATTAGGTTTTCGGGTGGCAGTAGATTCACAAAATAAGCGTACTCATCTGACAACAATGTGAATCTCAATTCGATATCGATTCAACGCACCATCTAAGCCAAACAGACAACACCTTCGATAGTTTAAACGGTAAACATCTAATACCCGTATGCGGTTTGAAAACAAATTCCTTCTTGAAATGTACTTTGATGAAATTTCCCTTAAAACAATCCAAGAGTAGGTTTCACGTGAAGGCTAGGAAAAGATGAAAAATGGAATTTTACGAAAAACAAATATGTTACTAGCAACGAAACAATCTGTTTTACTAGTGGACAAAGACAAATTCACTTCGTTGCTTTAATATGAATTTTAAAATTCTACTCTCGTATGAGATCAATCGGTAGATACCTAAACGATGGTCCGTCTGAATATAACCACAATATAACTGTCAAACTCAAATAGTGAATGCAGTGGAGTACAGTAGGGCTGTTGATAAAATATCGATATATCGAAATATCGATATTTATTTTCGCAAATATCGATATTTATCGATATTTTTATTGGGACGATATATCGATAGTTCAATATTGAAAAGTAGATATCGGTCGCCGATATATTTTTTTAGTAATTTATTTAATGATCATAAACTTAATCTCACATATTTCATTTCATTTCTTCCTGTATTGTAGATGTATTTTATTTATTTACTTATTATCTTAAAACGAAATTTAATCTGCAATGTTCAGCGAACAGATGGAAGGGAAATTGGGCATAGTTAAAATTTATACAGAGGAGGGTTCACAAAACTAATATACCTATATTTTTTTAAATAAATTTGTATTAAAAGCGGTAACCCATTTTAAAATAAAACTACCTATAAGACGATACTAATACATCGATTAACTATCGAATACGATATAATATTCTTCTCATAAATTTGAGATTTCACAAAACACCATAAAAAAATCACACAGCGTTAAATTATAAGATCTTGGTGGCTAATTGACATCAAAATTTCATGTTGAAAAATTTCATGATTATGTTTTCTGGAAATCGTTACTGCAATAAGTCGATGGTTTCATGCACGGTGGGGCAGGTTGCGCCGTTCTACTGAAACAACATGTTGTCTAGATTCATGCCGTTCAGTTGAATCCACAAGAAGTCTGTAATTATATTCCTGTAACGAATGTCGTTCACAGTCACTGCAATTTCGACCTCATTTTTGAGGCTACCAAGATCGTACGATTTAATACCATGCGATATTTCTGTATGAAATTTTGTGACAATTTGTGGCCTTAAATTGTGAAGTGCAGCCCCATCTCTGTGCACAAGCAAGTTAGGAAAAATGTCACGTAATATGTAATGGCTTGTTATCGGAGCATTGAGGGTCATTTGCCGGATATTTTACGCCATACTTAATCTGAACATGTCTTCTTTATGAAAAATATCACAACTCTATCATAAAATCATTGTTTTTTTATTTAAAAATGTAAAGTAGTGCACTCTTATTGGAATATCCTTTATTATATCAGATTTTTTAAATTAATTTCTTTATTCTTTACCGTGGCGAAAATGCAAAGCATAAACAGTGCTGTTAAATCAAACCGATATATCGATAGTTTTTTTTCGATATATCGAACTCCGATATTGATATATTTTAAAATATCGATATATCGAAAATCCGATATTTTTAAAAATATCAACAACCCTAAACTGATAATAATATAATGCGTCATAAATTCGAAATCCGTTTACAACGGAAATATCTGCTTGAATCTATCGCTTCATTGTTACTACGCTAATTTGTCTCGTAATACGACCTATCTCAATACAATTCTCCTATAAAAAGATGGATTATTTAATATGTAGGTACAATGTAAACGTATTACATAAATAGCTAAGTGAAGCGAAAATTAAAACCAATGAACCTATAAATATCATGCGTACAGGGGATTACGCCAGGCTTAGGTTTACATACTTTGATAGATAGGTACACATGTAGATATCTACTATCAGAAAAATACTACTTACAAGTTGTCATTTTAAATAACAATATAGGTAGATACGTACCTCTAACCCTTATTTTTTATAAGTAATTTTATTAATGTTTTAAATTTGAGTTTTTTCAATCTGTACTAACAGATTAAATGAATTTAATAGTTAATCCATCGTAAGACCTTCTGCTAATTATAATGATGACTATTGACTAGGAGTTTCTATTGTGTCTAATGATGATTAATGCTAATCTTTTTGCTATATGGTTTCAATGAGAAAATCTCTTATATGAATCTTCATAATTACTAGTAGGTGTCAATGCAGGATAAAATAATAATTAGTATTTTTTATTCATTTCATTTACAATAGAAATCCATAGTGTGCAAAGAATATAAGTTTTGTATATATTAAAAATCTGCCACGAAAGACAGAATGTCTTAAATTTTAACAACAGCTTTCCCATTGTTATCCCCGGCTAACATTCCAACGAGTGCATCAAAAATCTTGTCAAATTTCTCTGTCACGTGCTCAGTTGGTTTTAATTTTCCACTCTTTATCCAAGCAACTATCTGATCGATTGCCTCCGACCAGCGACCAAACCACCGCATCACTGAAAATCCTTCGATCTTAAGCTCTTTTAAAACAATAGATGGTTGTAAAATCGTCGCTTTTGGCATCTGTATCGAATCTATATTATACGCGCTGATACTACCACAAACAGCAACTCTTCCATTTTTATTCATTTGACCCATAATTATACTGCTAGTCTCACCACCGACATTATCAAAGTAACAGTCGACGCCCTTAGGAGCAGCAGCAGATTGAAGAGCCTTCTGGACGTCCGCGGTCTTGTAAATGATAGCTTTGTCGAATCCCAGTTCCTTCTCCAACCATTGCACTTTATCGTCAGAACCAGCAAAACCAATGACTTTACAACCTTTAATTTTGGCAATCTGTCCTACTACTGTACCCACTGCTCCTGCAGCACCAGTCACTACCACTGTTTCACCAGCTTTAGGTTGGCAAAGTTCTAGAAGTCCAAAGTAAGCTGTAATTCCTGGCATTCCAACTACACCAATACCTATAGATGGAGAGAGGCCTTTTAAATCTGATAATTTATAAATAATTTCTGTATTAGGATCCAGTGAAACTTTAGCGGTATTATCATTGGTTGACCCAGTCGTCTGACCTAACAGAATTTTAGAAGGATTAACCACCGAATATTCACACCAGCCCTTATGGGTCACAGCTCTAGCTCCTACTGGATTATTTGGGTCCTTGGATCCTTTAACTATTCCAACTTGAAATCCAAATTGATCGTATGGTACCGGGATGAATCCGTTGTAAGCACGCAAGTAGGGATCCACGCTGACCCATTAAGTTTTCAGCAGAATTTCGCCGTAGTAGAGGTTAATATTAGAGGCGGTAGTTCATATTCCACTATCTCATAACCTGACTTTTTTGGTACGCCTTGAAAGTGTTTTTTGACGACATATTTTCGTGCTTTCACCATATTGTCTGTAAATTAAAATAAATTATTAAGTTTTTGTTTATTTTATATTTATAATAATTATATTAATATAATATAATCTTATTAATAGAAAAGTAATTCCGTAAAAGTAGGGGTAGGTAATTAATT
>DVXP01003888.1:0-10838 GCA_018235645.1 Junonia grisea
ACAAAATATATCTTTTACAACTTTTATTTATTTATATAATTTAAATTCTTCAAGGTCTTGAAACATTTGCAACATTCTTTATATTATTAAGTCTTACTAGTAAAACCATTTAATGTACTTACTCCATCAGGTTTCAGACAGCGCATCACTTTGTCGAAGCAACCAGGAAGATCATTTACCCAGTGTAAGGCCAGGGAGGAAACAAATAGATCTACACTGTCATCGGGAAACTGAAAAAGAAGGACAAAAAAAATCCTATTAATCTTGAACAAAGAGTTTTGTTCATAAATTTGTTTTATATCATAAATAACTTAAGGGTATCATAATTAAGTATTCAAGACAAAAAAAAAGGAGAGCGGTAAAATCAAAATATAAAAGCTATGAGCGGCGATTCGAGGCGTGCTTCATACATTTTCATACTTTTGATTTTACCGCTCGCCGTGCCGCGCTTAGCCGCCGTTCACCGCGGCAAGTTCGTAAACGGGCCGTTAGACAGATAGAAAGAAAGCCTTGTTTAGGCCTCAGTAAACTACCTTAACAATACTACATTGTAACTGCATTTATTATTTTCATTTAAATATATATGTGTCAGACAAAATTAAAAAAATTGCAGCCAATAAAGCACTAATTCTTTTGCCAAAATAAAATCATTAAAATAACATGTTTTACCATACTCACTTACATCAAAATTCTCTTCATCGACAAGAACCTTTTCGAACTTAACATCATCACCAATTATAGCTTTATCTAGATGTGTCTGTGAGGAGTCACATAGGGTCACCTTCTCTACACTATCGGGCAAAAAATGTCGAGACACATAGCCTCTACCAGCTCCTGTGAAAAACAGTAAGGTAGGATGTAATCTTTGAAAATATTAAACAACTTACATATATTTTTTTCAAATTGTTTGATTATTGCGGAAATTTATAGGCTGTATTCTATGGCTATGGCTCAGGTGCAAAGAAGTAATTTTATTGATCAGTCATTGACATTGATTACTATGAATAAACTCAAAAATGACTTGACCAATTTCAAAAATTCTTTCACCATTAGAATGCTACATTATTCGTGATTAACATAGCCCATATTTTGTTTCCATATAGCTCTTTGTAGCCTTTGTTTAGACCGTGCAGAGCCAGAACAGAACAATCATACAGATATAAAAGTGTTTGAAGTTTCATATCTTGTCCTTGAACTTCTTAACCTCAAGCTATAATTGTTCTGTTTATAATAAACTCGAAATATTATTAAAAACGAAAAATACTAGATATTAAAATTATTTCAACAACTTACCAAGTTCCACAGCATTTTTAAACGTTCGTTTTATATCAAATATTCTATCGGCTGTCCGCCACCCGACCTCCTCCTTTATATACTCTGATAAATGATAATTCTCACTTTGAGCTGATCTATCCTTTTGCAATATTTTCGCTTTTCTATCGAATATATTCATAGTCCGATACACCGAACTAGCGGTCTTCTTTTTTGGAATATTTGTACTTTGATTTCGAATACATCCTTTTGTATATGAGTTCTGAAGCGAACTTAATGTTTTTGCGCTACATATTCGTAATACTGGATAAAGTAATTGGGTTTGAGGCATATTGAATATTTATGACTTAACTAGAAAATAAATATTATTGTATAATTTTCATATTTTATAGGTTAGAAAAACAGCTGAATACTTTTGACAATTACTAAAGTTTATTGCCATAATTTATTGTTAATTCAATAATCTATCTAATTATTTAGATAGATATAGATAGATAGATATATCTATATCTATCTAATCTAAGGTGTTTAGGTAAATAAATAAATGACGTTTTAACTAAATAAATCAATCAAAGAGAATGAAATAAATCAAAGAAAAAAATAAAATTAATTTAAATTGCTCTCTGCTGACAGCACATAGATTTTTTTATTTATTTTCAAGTTACCTTATTTGAGCGGCAACATTTTTTAAACTGTCAAAGTTTTTCCTTATTTTTAATCCTGAAAATTTTCTAAATATTAAATAATTTACGTTTGATTAGTGTAAAATAACCTCTAACATTTGAAATTGTGACTATTATTGATATATTCATATTTCTTTTAAGTCCTAATATTGAGCTAAACAACACCAAAAGGTAATTTGTTATTATCATTTTAAAATAAGGATTTATCAATGTTTTTAGCTATTACATAAAGATGTAATCAACAAGTATATGGTAAATAACTATCGTTATGATGAATATATATCTTAGTTATGTATTTTTCCAGATGTGGCCTATAATAATGCAGTTTCTGCGTACAAACGCGCCATATATAACCCTACCTGTCGCGGCTATAGTCGGCGTAATTGGATACAACTTAGAAAGTCTTTTATCAGATAGATATACGCCTTATAATAGTAAGTAACATGTTTTACACGTAATAAACTTTTTTACGACATCAAATTTCGTCACAATTACTAAGAAAGTGAAGAGACATCATATATTGAGTAACTAAACAATTCTACCGGACCTGACAGACGTTGGCCTGCCCAATAACAGCACTCCTTCTTTGGTCCAATTATATTTTGAAATAGTATAGGGACCTATTCAAGTAAACAAACACAATTTAATCCGAATCGGTCTAGTTGTTTAGGAGGAGCTTATAATTATGTTAAGATGTGTTTTAAACGCTAATTATTTGGTATTACATAGATTCAAATAGATATCTTTTGGGTTTACTTTGATATTATATTTTTTTTGTAAACATTTTTGGAGTGTTTGGTATTAAAAAAATTTTAAAAAAATAAATGCCTCTGTAATATATTGTTTTGTATTATTTTTATATGTTTTAAAAAATTAGTATTCCCGAATATCTAACTTTTTTAAGTTAACTTTTTAAAGTTCTAAAAGCTAAACAAATATTAATCTTTCCAGAGCCAGTCCAAGATCAAAGATTCGAAAGATTGGAAGAGGAACTCTTAAAAGATCCGACAAATGTGAAAAAATTGAAATACCAAGAGAATGTCCTCGGCAAGAATTTGTCACCATCTTTACAGAAGAACTAGTCAGTTTTGTAGGTAATAAGCTTAGTTAATTATTGTTGCTCGTTATAATAAAAAAAGATAAGAAAATGAAAAAAAAATGTAAATTTTAGGAACAATATTTTTGTTTCTTATTCAATAGTAGGCTTTCAATATTCACTTAAAAGTGCCTAACAGTTAATTATGTATTGAATTTGCCTGTTTTTATGATATTTTCTTTTTGATGATATTTAAAATATTACCTGTAAATCTTTCTCTATACAAGAGCTAGCTAATAAAATAAATGGACAAGTAGGAGTAGAAGTTACATAGGTTAGTACTTTTAAAATGAACAAAAATTTCAGCTTTGCATATTAGTATAGATATTACAATGATAAGTAAATTTTTGAAAAGTGATATAATAATTTTCAGTTAAGACAATAAGTCTATTAGCAATAATATATTTTTACAAATTACAGTAGGAAAAATAAAATTTAAAATCAATTTTATGATAAATCATTTTTTCATTATTATTTGTCACTTTATACATTTAAAATAATTATTTTTCTACAATTTTTTTTTTAATAAAAACATAAAATCAAATATGTAAATCTTTTAAAGAGTAAACATCGTACTTAGTATTTAATAGTATTTGCAAATACTTGCACCAGTTGTAATGTCAACAACGAAATTAAAAATTAGCCTATTTATTTGTAAATAAACATATATTTGCAATGTTGTTTGTTTCATTTTACGCATCCTTTATGGTAACATTAAAATAAAAATACTAAAAACGTATAAAAATGATTCTGGTTGTCTTAAATTATCTTAACTAACTTCCACTTGCGACTTCTATGCTAAAGTGTAAAGTCTCATCAAAATATATTAAGTAGATTTTGCGTAAAAGATAAACATTATTCTCTTACAGTCTATATTCATATACTTTGGCATTTATAATGGTATATGGTAGTAAGATTTTTAATGATGAGCATTATGAACAATCACTTATACTTTGTTTTTTAGAACACAAAGAGTATATAACACAGAACAAAGACAAGAAAATGTTATGATATGATAGTTTATTTGTCATAATTTTCTAGCCAACGTTTTATTATAGAGTCAGCATATTTATATCTAGAAAAGTATAAACGCTATCATCGCTTTTTCCTCGTAAGCATAAGGTTATATCATACATAAATCCATCAAATATTAAAACCGGGACCTCAGCTTAAAATTCCGGCCATCGGAAACAAGAAAATATGGGGCCTTTTTTGAAAACTTTTTAGGTAACAATGTAATAATTGATTATAATTAAATGTGACACTAAAATATTCATTGTATTTATTTAAGTAACCTTCTCAGTTTGTGATGTAAACATAATTTTGTAAATATTTATAGAAATAAAAATGTTACATGAAAGTTTATACAACCATGGTATGTCTCTAATGTGGAATACCGATAGTGAATGTAATTCGGAATACTGCCCACTGTCGAATTTTATAGATACACATTTTTGGGGTAGGGTCAAAATGGTTATAACATTCCATTTAAACATGTTCGTTTGTTAGTCTGTCCAGCCGTTGCCATTTGATTAGAATTTGAAAGAAAAATAATTACGGCTAACTAGTTTACTACTTAACCTAAAAGTCAATTAAAGCAAAAAAGTAAAATTGGTGTAAGCATTATTTAAACATCACACATTTAATTCTGGTTATATTTTATAAATCATATTATAATTATATGGAACCTGTGATTTATTTAATTTATAGAGAGATATATGAAATCTTAAAATGATATTGTAAATGTTAAAAGTATTAATTGTAGTCAAATGACTGACTATTGAAGGTAGATTATAAAAACGGTTGTCATGTTAAAGTAAAGTTAGTTGATCTGTGAATTTTGCTCAGTAATCATCTAAAATCCTGGTGTAGCAAAGTGTTAAGTGTCATCACAAAGCTAGTATTCATAAGTATTCTATTAATGTGAAAACGGTATAAATTGTGAGAATATGGAATTATAAGTATTGAAAGTATCAAGTGTTTGAATAAACCCTACCTGTGTTTCGACGAGTGCTAACAAATCAGAAGTGGGATAAGGTGAGTAACAGATGACTACTTACTTATCCTCGCCTAATTTGAATGAATAGTAATACACGTAATTTGAGCATTCTGTGCGACGTTGTTTCGCTTATTGAAAATTTTTGGTTTTTTTTTTCTTTTTGTTGGCTATTCTTTTGTTATATTATTAATTCGCTTGATTATTGTGAAATATTTGTATTATTGCCACCTTATTGCTATTATCCTAGTAAAAATTGTGTAAATTTCAAGTACCCTCATATACAGCTTACGTTAATATTTTTAGTTTTGTCTGGTTCAAATGATGTGTCGCTATAATTTGATCTGCAGAAAAATGGGAAACGACGATACTTCCAAGTCGACCTGGCCACGACGGTCACGTAGCCGAGTGCGGTCAACGCGAAGTCAAGCCAGCCAACGGCGCACCGAGCACCGGGCGCGTGACAGCGAGCATCGGAGTAGCCGCGGTCCTCGACCAGGCAGTAGCCGGTCGCGCAGCCGCGCTGGTAGCGGATCACCGGGCTGTGCCAACGGCCGTTCTCGCAGTAAGCGGGGAAGCAAATGTGAAGACCGCAGGGTGCGCAACAGGAAAAGTCGACGATCACGAAGTCGAACGAGCAGTCGAACCAGGTGCCAGCCAAGGCGACGAAGGCGGAGCAGTGGGTCGAATCCTGGCGACTACGGTGAGGTGCCACGACGAAGGCGGCGCGCGTCTTCTTCTCGACAAAGGCATACACCAGAAAGGTCAGCTACTCAAAATGTAACGTTAGATAAAAATGAAAATGTTACTTTGACTCAATTAGTGCAGGCTTTACAACACATAGGCAATACAAATAATAACGACAGACTACCGACCCAAAATGCGCTCCCAGAATTTGACCCATCCCGTAAAGAACAAACGATAGATATGTGGTTGCACAAAGTAAACGAATGTGCAATCATTTATAACTGGACTGACAAACAGACTCTCCATTATGCACTACCTAAATTAAAGGGATTAGCTCAAAAATGGTACGAAGGCCTTAGTACTGTAATGTTTAACTGGGCAGAATGGCAAATTAAATTAAAATTAGCTTTCCCTAGCGATGACAATTACGGACAACTGCTTACCACAATGCTTGCTAAACGTGCTAGGTTTAATGACTCATTAGAGGAATACTACTACGAGAAAATAGTTCTTTTAAATCGTTGCGGCATCGAGGGAAAAAGGGCAGTAGATTGTATAGTGTTTGGAATAGATGATCGCGGCGTAAGATTAGGAGCAGAGGCAGCTCGTTTTGAAACACCTGAACAGTTACTTCCTTTCCTCAAAAGTAGTAAAAATAATAATTTTAATAATGATAGAAAACGCCCTCGAAATATTGATACGAAGTTTGATAGGGATGTAATTCGCAAAGAAACTAAAGACCGCATCGTGACGTGTTACAACTGTTCGCAAGAAGGTCATTATAAATCTCAATGCCCTAAACCGATAGTTAAATGTAACAAATGCCTACGTTATGGTCATACTGCTGATAAATGTGAAAATCATAGGACTTCAGTAAATAACATTAATAAGAGTCTCTCTAATTCCGTTATGTTAGTGACTGGTACAGACCCAGACTGTCAAAAGTACTATAAAAAAGCTGTTATTAATGGTATCTCAAAAAGTTGCTTTATTGATTTCGGTAGCTCCAAAACTTTAATAAGATTATCGGATATGGAAAACTTGGGTGTTAATTGGCTAGTTGACGATTCGTTGCCACCCCTGATAGGATTTGGAAACTCAGTAGTTCAGCCGTTAGGAAAATGTTTAACAAATATTGAAATAGACAATGCTAGCGCTTTTGTAGAGTTAATCGTTGTACCCGATATTTTATTACCAGAGCCATTGCTTATAGGCAGAACTTTTACAGAACAACCACATATTAACATAGAAAAGGATAGCGTTTCGTTAAAGATTTTTACAAATGATGAATTTCCAATTGAACGAACGAAATTTAATTTAATTTGTACGTCGGATACAACAATTGACGGCCTTACATTGGTTGAATTTAACACTGACCCTCCGTATTCTGGCGATGTTTATATCGAGGGCAGTAATAGGTTTAAGATCGGGCAAGAACATTATTTAGTACAAGGGTTGTTTTCCGTTAATAATGGTCGAGGTGTCTCTTTAATAAAAAATATGGGGTCCCAACCGTTCGTAATAAAGAAAGGTAGTTTAATAGCCAGGTGTAGTCGGGCTGAACCGTATGTTGCTAAAAATTCCCTTGATATTTGCCGAGTAGATGTTCCTAACTTCGAACGCAAAATTATTGCTAGTGACGTATTGTCAGACGGAACATTAACTAGTGATGTCGTTGAATCCTTGTTGGTTTTGCTAAATAAGTATAGGAGTTGCTTTGCTTTTTGTTTACAAGAATTAGGTAAAACCGATCTAGTGACCATGTCAATTAAATTAAAAGACGATGAACCAGTAGTGTACAGACCATATAGATTACCTTTGTGCGAAAGAAATCAAGTTCGGGAATTAGTTAAAGAATTGATAGATTGCGATATAGTCAGACCTTCAACTTCACCTTACGCTAGCCCCATTGTTGTAGTTAAAAAGAAAACCGGTGAGGTTAGGCTGTGCATTGATTATAGGGCCCTTAACAGAAAGACTTACAAAGAAAATTTTCCCTTACCGCGAATTGATGATCAACTAGACTCTCTGGCCGGCTACAACTATTATACTGTTCTTGACTTAGCTTCGGGCTATTACCAGATAGGAATTAAAGAGGAAGATCGTTATAAAACCTCATTCGTCACACCTGACGGACAGTTTGAATTTAACAGGATGCCGTTTGGCTTATCCAATGCCCCATCAAACTTTATGCGTATGATTAACTTAGTCTTGTCTAATGCTAGAGATATTGCGTCAGCATATATGGACGATATTATTATACCCTCTGATACTATAGACGAAGGTTTACAGAAACTAGAAACTGTACTTAAATTATTAAAAGATGCGGGCTTAACTTTAAAATTAAGTAAATGTCATTTTTTCGGTAAGACGGTTGATTACTTAGGGTTCGAACTTAGTAAAGAGGGCATCAAACCAGGATCTAAAAAGGTTGAGGCAGTTAGAGATTTTCCCCGACCTCATAACTTGCATACTGTTCGGCAGTTTATCGGATTATGTAGTTTCTTTAGGCGTTTTGTTAAAAACTTTTCTATAATAGCTAAACCTCTCACAAGTCTTTTAAAAAAAGATTCTCAATGGGAATGGGGACCCGAGCAGAAT
The DNA here is from genome assembly GCA_018235645.1 of Junonia grisea. Lineage (NCBI taxonomy): Eukaryota > Metazoa > Arthropoda > Insecta > Lepidoptera > Nymphalidae > Junonia > Junonia grisea. Next base: position 8,336 of record DVXP01003888.1, read on the forward strand.
TTGGCTTTTAACACACTTAAACAGGAACTTCTTCAAAAACCCATATTGATGCTTTATAACCCAACCGCTGATACCGAACTGCACACAGATGCCAGCAAATTAGGTATTGCTGGTATCCTAATGCAGCGCGATAACAATAATCTACTTAGACCCGTTGCCTACTATAGTCGCCAAACAAGTATTGACGAACAACACATGACCGCTTACGAACTTGAGACGTTGGCTCTTATAGCTTCACTCCAAAAATTTCGCGTATATCTCATTGGAATAAGTTTTAAAGTAATTACCGACTGTAACTCCCTTCGGGCAACGTTTCTAAAAAGAGATTTAATACCCCGAGTTGCTAGATGGTGGATAGCTATGCAAGAATTCGATTTTACTATTGAATACCGTCCGGGTAAGACGTTAGCGTATGTAGACGCATTAAGTAGAAACCCACCATCTAATCAAAACACTGTTGACAATTCAGTACTAGTAATCTCTGATGACGATTGGCTTACTACCGTACAACAAAACGATTCCGAAATACAACGTAAAGTCGCAATTTTAAAAGATCCGGATTCCAATAAAATAGTCGATGTTCGAAAAAATTATATTTTGCGTAATAATAAACTATTTCGTATTACTGATGAAGGTGATAGATGGGTGGTTCCGAAAGGTGTACGTTGGCAAATTTTAAAACAATGCCACGACGATATCGGACACTTTGCTTTTGACAAAACTCTTGCTAAGGTAAAAGAAACTTACTGGTTTAGTAAAATGCGTCGGTTTATACGTAAATACGTCGATTCGTGTTTAGAATGTGCTTATGCAAAATCTTCTTCTAAAAGAAAACCCCCTCTAAATCCAATTCCAAAAATAGACTCCCCGTTTGCCATGCTGCACATAGATCACGTAGGGCCATTCGTGAAAAGCTCAAAAGGTAACACTCACCTGTTAGTTATTATAGATGCTTATACCAAATTTATAATACTCAGAGCAGTAAAAAGTACCAAAACATCAATAGTAATAGATAAATTGAAAGAATATTTTAGTACTTTTGGCGTACCAAAAAGGTTAGTGTCGGATCGTGGTTCTTCATTTACGAGCAAAAATTTCGAGGAATTTTTACACGGATTAAGTATTAGGCACATTCTAAATGCTGTAGCCACGCCAAGAGCCAACGGACAAGTTGAAAGATATAACCGCACCCTACTAGACGCCCTTACTGCCATGTGTATCGGTAAAGATGAAAAGAAATGGGATTTAAATGTTTATGATGTTCAGTGGGGATTAAATAATACCCATAATAAAAGTATAGGAACAACACCAGCACAAGCCCTATTTGGTACAACATTGACTGGTTTAACTGAAAATAGAGTAAAGTCATTTTTAGGCGACGATAATAATGTGAGTCTAACGAAATTAAGCGATATACGTGACAAAATTAACGAACATATTGAAAATTACCAACAAAAAACCAAAGAGAGATACGATAAAAACACAGTAAAACCTAAAAACTTTAATGTAGGAGATTTAGTAAGCATTGAGAGGGAAGTACAGTCAGTGGGACAAAGTCGTAAGCTAGTTCCAAAATTTCAAGGCCCTTATCGTATCGCATCAGTATTAGGTAATGACCGGTACCAGATAGAAGATACCCCTATCACCCGTAAAGGTGGACGCAAATATAGTTCAGTAGTTGCCATAGATAAAATGAAACCGTGGCTAAGTTTTAATAGATCCGATGATATTGAGTCTAATAGTGAAACGGACCCTGACGAAAATGACTGTGACTAAATGTGTCGTGTGTTGAAATGTAATTTGTCTTGTCTTGTGTGAATTATAATAATTATACCCTAGTTGAATAATTAACTGTTGTATTATAAAGGCAGATTTAGCCATTTTTATGTTGATTAGTATTCAGTGCAGAAGCGGCCTGTTGCTATTTTTATAAATTTTTGTAAGTTGGGCAGAAGCGGCCCTAGTCATTATCAATAGTATTCAGTGCAGAAGCGGCCTGTTGCTATTTGAGAAGTTATTTATAGTTGGGCAGAAGCGGCCCTAATGATACATAATAGTATTCAGTGCAGAAGCGGCCTGTTACTATTTAGTTGTAAGTTAGGTACATGTATATTGGGCAGAAGCGGCCCGCTACTATGATATAATAGGCAGATGTGTAATTAAATATTTTGACTAATTAATAATTGAAAAACTGTATTGTTTGATTATACATAGTTGTATGCATGTAATATATTATTATACTGTATGTAATGTGTTACCATAATTAATTTAAAAAAAATACGCTAAGTTTTGTATAGAATCATCAGTAGCTCCATCCTATTACACGTGGGCGTGTAATATTAGTCGGATGGCCGAAATGTAAGCATTATTTAAACATCACACATTTAATTCTGGTTATATTTTATAAATCATATTGTAATTATATAGAACCTGTGATTTATTTAATTTATAGAGAGATATATGAAATCTTAAAATGATATTGTAAATGTTAAAAGTATTAATT
>DVXP01003889.1:0-10837 GCA_018235645.1 Junonia grisea
CATGTAAAATAAAGACGCTATAATGACACTTTGGTTGACATGACAACGTCTGTCGAGTCCACTAGTATCAAATAAATAAATCGTAAAATTTTATTATATTGACTACAGAAAAACAATCTACCAAATAAAGGTACGAAAACCATACATCAGATCAGTTCTAAACAAAATAACTAATTACTAAATAATAGTTCGGCATTATAAATAAAACTATTCCACTTAAACGTATCGGGGTTCATTAATTCACGACAAACAGACCGAAATGCGAAAACGAATTTTCGATTACGTAGCGAAATGAGAGGCGCGTTATGTGAAAAGTATATAGAGATTAAAACAGTACATAGAAAAAAGTAAATAGTGATAAAAAAGCCACATTTTATTATGAGCCGATCAGATGCGAGAGAAAATTTCGTGTTCGTTTGTATTGGTGACGCTCTACAGGTCGTTTGACGTTTATTTTTTTTAATTATAGATTAAAAATTAACTTTATTTTTAAAAAATATTTTAAAAAATATAGAATTATTTATATGAAAGTCTAATCAATTATTAAAACATGTATTTAATCATTAATCATGAAAGACAATATCGTTATAATTCGAAAATGGCGGGGAAAAGATTTCATATGACGTCTTAAGATTAATATCAATGAAAGATTTTCGATTTACAAAAAAAAAAATTAAAAATTTGAAAAAAAAGAACGTATTTCGAACAGCCTATAGTCGATTCGCATGTAGTGTGTACATCGACGTGTACGTGCATGTGTGGGTGCACACATACAACAACGAGGTCACAGAGTCTTTGTGATGCAACACGAAAATATAAATTACCCGCCGACTTTGGAAAGTTTTTAATATCTTCATTTTTTTACGGCCATCGAGGACTTGTTGACTTTGTCGTGATATAATTAGGGATGGTAGATTATGTTCATTTTTTTAATTTTAAATTTGGAATCGATTGTGGTTTAGTTGTAATGGAGAGATTCCCTTTTTCTATACATATATTAATTGTCATTTTTTCTTATTATTTACTCTATTTTAAATATCGAACTCATTCTAATTCAGTTGTAATGGTGCGATGTTATTTTTTATATCTCTGTTTTTGTTTTAATTTTTAATTGACGAAGGTTGTGTTCGATAAATACTAATTTTAAAAATATGTTTTTTTTATTGATATAACCTTTAATTATAAAAATCGAGTAACAAACCTTCAAAGTATGGTTTTCGAAGGTTTCGCTAATTATCTTTATAAGGGCATCGAACGAAAATGCGCAATATAAAAAACTTTGTTTAAATGAAGTTATAAAATCTTTATTATTATTAAGCTTAATACTGTATTATGTAGGTAATAAAAGTTATGTACCACTATTAAACTTTACAGGAATTGACATTTATAGAAAGGTTAATATAAAAATATTATTCGTCTGTACGTTTATGTATATAAATATTCATCAAAATTTTATCCCGAAAAATGACCAGACTGTATCTAAAACATTAAAATTTCAATATTTCTCAAAGTTCAAATGTAAAAATAACGATTTCAATAGGATATTAATAAATAAAATGTTCTTAATGCTTTTTAACAAAACAAAACAAAAACACAAACCCTAAAACTCAGCATTAAATATGTATTATTAATAAATTTTAATAAAACATACAAAAGTTAACACTATCGACTAGATATCTTACAAAAAAACCTACCACAATGTATTAATATACGGAAACTATACTAACTATTAATTATGTAAGTATGTATCTATGTATGTATATATGTGTGTATGTATGTATGTATGTATGTATGTATGTATGTATGTATGTATGTGTGTGTGTGTGTATGTACGTCTGTTCCGCGGAACCCCAAAACTCGATCGTCCGTCACATCCATCTTGAGTCAATTTGTCTTGTTTAAGCTCGTGTTTGCGCGCCCTACATAAAGAACACTAAAAATTTAGGTCAAAGATTTTTAAGTGTTTATTGTTGAGTTAGGTGTGTGTTGATTTATCGGATTGCGAGTTTCATTTAAATGAATGTCGTAGGTCGGAAATTTTGAATGAAAAAAAAAGTATTTTCAGTCATAAGTTTTAACGGGATAAACTTGTTTGTTAGAACATGAGGTTACTTCAAGTTTTCTATTATATTTTAAATATCACTAGAGTTTGTTGAGCAATTAAAGTAGAGACGTGACAATCGTATCAACGCAAGCTTTCTTCTTTATGGTATTAGTTCGATAAAGAGATGGTCTTTTGTGGTCATTTAAATGTGAGTTATTTAAGGATATCTAACAGACATTCTTCATTTAAATATATCACAGTACATGTGTAAATTCTCTGATACGGTTAAACGCAACTAAGATTCTAGTCAGCATTTCTGAGCCCAATATTCCTAAAAATAGTGGCAATTTTATTTTTTTAAATTAGTCACAATAACAGGTTGCAGCCTTGTAAATGTTCTTCATTTTAGAAATAAAAATTTTACCTCGTATAAAAATATAGTTTAAACCTTGTAAGCTTTACGAAAACAAAAATTTCAGAAACCACAATACATAGAGACTTGAAATTTAGCAAGAATATTCCTTCTGTGTGGTCCACTATGAACGATGAAATATTAATAGAAGAATTTAAAAAAAAATTATAATGTAAAACATCGTAAATTTTAGCAAGTCTAACTCCATACTAGCCAGTATTAACTCTATTGCCGAAATGCAAGCCTTGTCGCGAATACGCATTAAAAATCGACAATCAGTGTGCGTTCCGACGGCAAGAGCGCTTTCCAAAACTATTTCATGTAATATTTTATTTATTTTATTTTATTAATTTCTTCCTGGAAAGCGTAAATCAATGTTGATGATCTATTAGATCTTTTAGAATTGGTAGTTTTATTGAATTGGTTGCTGGATTTGGCTGCTCGAAATTACACAGTGAAATCATTATTTAACATTTCATTAAAAATTGTACTCTTGTATTTAATCATCAAAAATAAAAGTAGTTCACAAATAATGTAGTTTTTGAATACGTTCGAATACGGCACTGATTTCTATATAACAGCAACATAAAATAAAAGCTCGTAATCACGACGTTGTCAAATACAAAAACGTAAATATTAATGTTCGTATTTAATGACGCTATTTGCGCGAATTTCACCGATATACGAGTAATGAATCGATATTCATTGCATAAAATTCGATTGCGAGCGAAACCAGTTCCCGACCTTTGTCTTTTAGCGACGTAAGCTACAAACAAAAAATATAAGCTCTCGATACTAAGAGGTCAAGATAAAAATTAATTTAATGACATAAATATCTTGATAAATTTAATATAATTTTTGTTTTTATTGAAATCATTGACAACATTATACGTTCTTAATATTTTAATAAAGTTTGCATTTAAATGATATATATTACGTTTACACCGATATATGTTGATACTATGAGTAATTATTGTATTTGGTACTAATAATAATTACGAGTAAGTTAATTAAGATTAAGTTAATTAAGATTAACTTAAGATCAAGTTAATTATTAAATTGCGATAGAATTATACAAAATGTGATGCAATTTGTGTTAAAGTTGCATCACAAGAACATTTTAAGGTTAATTCGTCATAGTTCTCCGTATAAAGACAACTCGCAGAAATTTAAAGTTTAAAAATTATTACTGCAATTTGTTTTTTAACCGTACGCCAGGAAAGATGACGCTGACATTACTTAAAAGTTACTTTAACTTAACCGGTTATTTGACATTTTCAGTCTTAATATTAGTGATTATTACGAGAGGTCGGGCCTGCGATCAGTTCGTATGAAATAATTAAGTACGACGTTTCGTAGGTTTAGCATAACTTGCGCACGACCTAAGTTCATTGTCGTTGCATACGTTAACAAAAAAAGAACATAATTAAGAAATTGCTATAAATGTTATTATATTGGGCTGGGCTAACCTTTCTTTTATAAGACACACGACTAAAACAAGTTTGCGTTCACGGCCACCCATCAACGCAACATCAGATGAGCAACTAATGCCTTGCTAGATAAAAAAATAGTAGATAGAGATGAATAAATCTTAGAAACAGATTTGTTGGCTTTTGCGAGATAGCATCGTACTAAACGCCATTTTCTGTAAGAGTGCGGTACTCCCTGCAACCCCCGTCAAACAATAATACTTTAGCTGTAGACTAGACTAATTCAATCATGTCTCTCACTTCGGAGATCGCAACAAGCTTAACCAAGCTGCAATATAGACTGGTGACGTCACGCACCGCGAGAATTTAAAAAAGGAACTAACGCTAAGTTATATTAAGTCTCCCCATTCTTAGCGACAAAAAGTAACAGCGTCCGATGGTTTATTTCTGCGATTGACCCAAATACGCCACATGCTGCGCCGCGTTAACGCACATCTCGCGTAAATGCGCGCTAGTGTGCGTGCTGCGCTTGTGTGTACAGGTTGTATCGGGTACGGTTAGCACATGTGCTATTAGTGATTTTTTTTTGTTAATTAATTAATTATTGTATTTTTTTTGCATAGAGAAAAATTTTTTGGAGTATTTTGTTTTTGAGATGTATATAGTTTGGTTGTTGGATTTGCGTAATTCGTAGTCTACGTTCATATTATAATTGTTATGATTTGTCTTTGTGTGTATTGTAATTGTACGCTTATGTTGATAGTGTAATTTTAATGAATTCGGTTTATTTATAATTATAAACCTATAGATTTGGATCTTTGAAGGCATGGGCTACTCTTTGAAATGCGTATAGAAGAAAGATTTTAGTCAACGATCGAAATATTTTTAATATTTTTTTTCGCAGATATTTACGTTATTTATAATGATAACGGCTCTTCCGTGTATCATTCATTACTTTTTCATTTTAATAATAAAAAACCTGCATAATAATTACAGTTACCTGAAGTGTTATATTTCAATAAAACACTCACACGAAATGCAAAAGAACTATTTGCTTAATAAAGTGATTGCTCGAGAGTCGGAATAAAGATTTATTAAATTGAAGTGTTTCGAATTTAAATATTGTATGAAAACTAGTTTGTTTTTGCGATTTTGTCTGCGAATATTATTTAAATATCCATTCACAGGATCTCAAAACGAACTTTATTCCTTTATTTCACCTTTAAGTTTATTTTTGAGAGAAGTGACATATACTCCTCTGACGTCCATAACTATACGTGTTAATCAAAATCTAACGGTTTAAGACATGATAGTGGTACAAACAAACAGAAAGAATACACTTATAATATAAGTACGATTCTGTATATATTAATATAAATAATTAGTATTATAATTTTATGCGGACGCTACGTCCAATGACAGGCGATATTGAATTGTGGTCCGCGCCTGTGTGTGTCATTCTTTCACACATTTTTGATCACTATATTTTTATTTGCACTCCTGTGTGTGTGCGCGTGTGTGCACTAATTGCGATAGCTACTTCATTTAAATTTCGAATGTCAGCCGTTCCGATGCGAAAGCTGTGTAAGAACGAATTTTAAATTTTTAATTGCTATTTTTATTACGAACAGTTATTTTAATCTGTTGTTTGAAAAGAGTTTGACCGGTACTTTTTTTTCTTTATTCTTTTATTATAAAGTACAGTTAGGTTTAAAAAGAGTTTTGTTATTTCTTTTTTCCATAAGTAAAATAACGAGGTCGCGTGACGCTGATTGACTTTTAAAACATGTTATTGAGATTGAAAACAGTATTATATTCATCATCTGCCTTTCATTGTGTAAATTGGTTACATTAGGCGCTTGGCCTCAAAGTGGTTCAAGTAAAAGCTAAGATGGTTTCCAAACCTTAGATTTCGAAAGACGGAAACGAATAAAATATTCCATCAACATAGTTTTACTCGTGCTTGATTTTGTATTCCTCAAAGTTAGAGGCGTCCAATTTACATACTTGAATCCTGCACATTTAACGTCAAAGTAAAAATCTTTAAAGGACGCAATTGACAATTGCTTTCGAAAATGCTAACTATTACAGTTCGGTTGAAGTCATTACATATTTTCCATTTTTTTGAAATGATTTGTTACATAAAAGTTACGTGGCCCGTAATTACACGTTAAGACTAATATTTTCCTTATACTTTAAGAAGAAAAATTAGAGAGTAACTTTGAATCATGAACAAAATTTTTATTTTTTACTTGCGAGTGAAGTCACCAGCAAATAACCAACATATTTTCTCTAAGGAAACGAAATTTAATATAACTAATAAACAATAAACGTAATGTTAATAGCGGGACATCGAGATCGGTATCTTCGAGAAATCGAGGTTGTCTCGAATTCCGCGTAATGCCTAAACTCTGATTTCTTTTAATTACTGATCACAGTTTTTTCACCTTGTTTTAAAATTATTTTGAATAAAAGAAAAATAATATAATATACTTTTTCTGATGATACTTAGACGTTTAAGTTATAAGTTGAAAGATGTATAATAAATAAAGTACGTAATATCTTTTAGCAATAAATCAAAAACGTACAAAAACAGTTTGTTGTAAGTAATCGAACAATAAGACATTTCCTAGTTGTAGCTCCATAGTAGGTACTTGTCTAATTGGTAATAATCTTTATAAGACGTAAACTTTATTATACTTTTGCATTAAATAAACCCTACGTAATGTTAAAAAAAAAGATATTTCCTGCTCATTATATTATTTGTCAATTAATACAAATAAAATACCTTTTTTTTAACATTTATTTTAACAAACTCATAAATATGTATGTGTTATTTATAATTATCAATTATCAAAGTACATTATGTAGAAGTGAAATTGCGGTCGACGAACTTCAACTGCATTGTACTTTAAATGACTAAAGTAAGTAATTTTAAAAACAAATATTTAAATAATATATTCAGTAGGGCTTGTTTTCAATGTATGCGCTCATTGAAATTAGTAAGGCAATAACCTTTTATTTAAATGACATTTAATTGACATGTATAAACGGAAATATGCTAAAAAAGGTAAAACCTTAATTACGTTTTGTTTTTCGATTACATGACCTAGCTTATAATACATACTAATATTTTTTACACGAAAGTATTATTGTCTGCTTGTTTAGATTATTCAATTTTATACTATTACGATAAGTGACCAGAGGCTTTGTTCATATAATAGGTACTCATGAGAATACAAATTTTTAGAAAAGTTTTCGAGAAATTCTTTTTAGTATTAAAAAAAAATTATATTGACATAATTTACAAGCTTAATTAAAAAAAAAATTTTTTTAATAAATTCAGTAACATACCGTGTATTAAAATAAAAATGATAGACGGAAGTAACGAAGGTAATTCATCACATAATTAATTACTATCATGCGCGTAGTGAATTTATTCCAATGACGCGCAGTTTAATATGCAGTCCGTTGGCTTGTCCTTGCTTATGACAGCTGCGGAGTTATTGGATTTAAATTATCGAATAGAGCATGTATTGAGCATGAAGAAATTTGACGTGCTCAAGAGAATGTAGATTAAATTATTGTTTTGATTATAAGAGAGGAGAGAGGTTTTTCTGTATTTTTCATTTGTATTTACCTGTGATATAAAGATAATTGTCTTACTTGCATGTTTAGTAAGTAATAAGTTCCCACAATCATTAGAGATATATTAAAATCTATTTTCGTACATTGCCCATAACAATCACAACGAAAAAATAAAATAAATCAATTTATATAAAAATCAAAGTTATCCCACTTCGTCCTGCCGCCTGACACACGATAAACGGTCCATGCAACCGGACATTACGCCCTCATTTTTATTTGGCACATAGACAAAAACACCCTTTTTTCTTTATATAACACGCACACACAAAACATATTATATAGCGGAAAGTATGTATCGCGTAATGTTAAAATACGTGCATACGATTATAGGCCTTTTTTAATAGGTGAAAGGCGGCACAATGGCGTGGTGGCCGGTAATTGGTACTGTTACTCTGTATGGACATATAGCCGCGTTCGATAATTAGCGAATGTTTTTTAAACAGAATTCGAAATTTGAAATGAAGTTTTATTCGGGCTGATTGCGATTTTTCAATTGGTAATTCCGATGAGAACGCGTTTTTTTTTTGTTTCGCATTCGAGGTCCCGACGTTTGCAATTAAAAATGGATTATTGCTTTTGTTTATTCTTTTTTTTTTGTGTATTTTTTTTTATTGACGCGGCTCTTTCTTTCCAGGATCCGTAGTTTAAAAGTAACTGGTGAGGTATTGGAAATTTTCCATTTCGCTGATAGAACGGATCGAGGGATTAACGATCTGTTTTCATCGAAAAGAGTCGAAATTAAAAAATATATAGGCATGTTCACATAGACATAAATTTTTCAGAAAGTTAAATGTAGCTAAATCTAAGAAAACTAAAACCTTCACCGTCTGATCATGTGATATTTATAATCTGTGATTCATACACTTTTAACGGCCCTACAAAGTAATCCTTCCAAGTGAAGTGGGTCTGTCTTGTAAGACATATTGTATAGACGCAATGGATCTTTTCGACTGGTTAATGTTATCGTCCAGTATAAATTGATCTACGTTTCAAGTGAAAAAATAAATAAGAACGGGTCAAGTTAAGATGTTGTTAACTTAACACGTCCAACTTATTATGACCTGTCTTCGGTATAAGAGTTTATATGAAGAAGGATCTTATTAAGTGGTTAGTGTTGATGGCCAAAGTAATTTGATCTGTGTTTCGTTTGAGTTTGTATAAATTGAAGGGTCTTATAGAGTGGTCGGCTTTATAAGGGGCCAAGGGCTCTCGAGTCGTCGAGCTAGCCTCGAAGGGCAGAGGGTCGAAGGAACTGGATTGTAATATAGATGTTTGTATGTACTACATTGATGTGAATGATAGAAAAATGTATTAAGACTTATTTCTTTTTTTTTTAGGTATACTAAAGATATTAATAAAAGTAAAGATAGTATATTAGATAGTGTACTGTCAAGAATGTAAACAATCTTGTACATTTTACAATTAAACTCTAAACCATAACCATAATGGATTCTCAATTCATTATTTTAAATGAAACTTTTAAACTATCATCATCAAAATTTTCTATTAAACAAATAAATTAACAGGCTAAACCTCAACTAATAATTAGGCAGAATATAATTATACAAAACAAAAGAGGTCTGTCAACAACGAGAACTATTTAAAATACGAACTAAAACAATGCATAGAATGTTCCCGCGTAATTCAAATATCGAATGCGGTGGCTATGTGTGCGACATACACAAACATATACATGTGTAGTGCGTTAGTGTGACAAACATTAGGGACCACAACCAGTGGTGGATATTTATTTAATCGATTATTTCTATTATTTTCCATTTATGAAGTTAAAATTATGCAACGTAACTTTAAAATAATTTGCAATTATTAGGCATACTGTTTCTAAAATAGGAAAAATAGATGACAAAAAATCAATGTAACTACCAAGTAGTTGTGAATACATTTTACAGTTATAGGTCTAGAATCCGTTCAAGAATTTAAAAAAAAGGATTGTACTCGATACTCGTATGTATCTAAAAGAATTCTACGATAGTTTTGATTGAAAGAGTAATCTTACAGATTAATAAAGAATATATTGTAATTTTCTAGTCCTAATAAACAACAACAGTAACACGAAACGACTATCAAAACTTAACAAACACTATCCATTTGCCACTACACAACCCTATTCACATCTAAACACACTAACCAACCACAAAACTAAAATAATAATAATAAAATATAAACATCCAAGTGGTAAACATTCCTAACTCTTTCGCATGTGTGCGTCTATCCTTCCTTGACCTAGAGCCGCGACTATCGTCTCTAGGTCAGGACCACTACACACACTACACGGATCGGCCAGCACAACTTGGCCTCCCCCGCCCCCCGCGTCATACAAAACTAGCTTCCCTACGGGGTAAACGTATAGAATTCCAGAGGTCATTTTATATTGGACGTGTGGATAGTCGACTAGACGACTCGTAGACGGATGTATACGTAATCTCGGCTGCGGTTTGCTTCGGGTTTAGATTTGAATTTGGAATGTTTTAGTTTTAATTTGTTTTACCACATTGTAAGATGATTTGGAATGTTTGAACTTTAAATTGTTTTGTTACGTTCTATTTTCGAAAAGGCTGAAAATGTTTTACAGGATGATGTAATCAGTGTTGGATTAGTTTTTATAGAAATAGTCGAATATATTCGCGTTATTGTTTGTGTAGATCATTCCATCTAATTTGAAAGATGTTATCCACATAATATTACGCTAGACCTATAAGTATGTATTATTATATTTACTAATAAAAAACGTAACACAGCCTGTCCATATCCCACCGCTGGGCCAAGGCCTCTTCTCCTATTAGGTAGAAGGTATGGAGTTTAATCCACCACACTGCTCCACTGTGTGTGTTGTATATCCATACATGTGTCAGAATTTCTTCCGGCACATGCAGGTTTCCTGACGATGTTTTCCTTCACCACCGAGCTCGAGATTAATTTAAACACAAATAGCACTTGAAAATCCAGCGGTGCTAGCCAGGGTTTGAAGCCGAGACCTTTGGTGTAGCCGAGACCTTTGGTGTAGGTGATTGCCGAAGCCGAGACCCAAGAATATACGATTGAATTGAGAAATCCTCCTTTTTTGTAGTCGGTTAATTATGTTCACTTTTAGCGGATTTCATTGAAATGATATTTCAAAATTATTTCGCATTGAACGTTTTCAAATTAGTTTGTTTAACTTAGTTAAAGGCAGCCATTAATATGTATGACGATTTAATTTCGTTGTGGTTAAATTTTTAGTAACGTGTTTTTTAATTAAACTAAATAAAGCTTAATTATACATTTGCATACATTATATAAATG
>DVXP01003890.1:0-10837 GCA_018235645.1 Junonia grisea
TGATTTTTTTCTATATAGTGTACAAAGACCAAGCCCAAAATGGAACATCTCCTTTATTAAAAGAAAATAATTAATTATCAACTAGTTCCCCAACCCTAGTTTTAAGCACATTTTTTGTTCAACTTTGAAATAGCCAATCACAGCGTATTTGTTACAATCCCCTCAAAACGCCAGACTTGCGGAAATGCGCGGGATTCTGCAAGTCTGGCGTTTTGTATCCGAAAAAATGTCTCTTAATGCGGTGTCTATTGGAGGTTATCTGTGATCCTAGAGTAGTTTCTTGTTTCTTTGGACAATTTTATTTAAACCAAATTGTAATTATTATTTTTTTCTTTGCAGAACTTCGACTTCAACGAACTAGAAAAATCAACAGAATACGACGGCGGGTATACAGCCGAGTCACAGACCATTAAAGACTTCTGGAGTATCGTCCACAGTTTATCATTAGAGGACAAACGGAAGCTTCTACAATTCACGACCGGGTCCGACAGAGTGCCGGTCGGCGGCTTGAGCCACTTGAAACTAGTTATAGCCAGAAACGGACCGGATTGCGACCGGCTGCCGGCAGCGCACACCTGCTTCAACGTTTTACTACTACCCGAGTACGACAGCAAAGAGAAACTACAAGATAGACTGATGAAAGCGATTAGTTACTCCAAAGGCTTCGGTTTACTCTAACTCTCGCTTACGCCCCGAACAAAACAGTAATTGCCTATTGTTGTAATGCCACTTTTTGGCAGCTCTGTATCATTAATGAATAAAGTTTGTTTTATTTATACAAATATTGTTGTTTGATTTCGGTATTTCATATTGATTTTGGTTTGTAATTTGATAATATTTTAATAAAAATGATTGTTTTAATTAAACCATAAAACAAAAAATTGACAATGACTTTTTAACAAGTTTTTAATTGGCTTTAAATAGTTATAACAAACAGTTTACATTCAAATTTAATTTGATGCAATAGCTAATTAAAAAAACTAATAACAAGCGATTTCCTAATTTCTGTCACTATTAATATCTAGAAATAAATCATTAACAGCTACCACAGACAAAATAGCAGTGATGGGCAATATCAAACAAGCCAAAACAAAAGTGACTTAAGATGTTCTGTAGACTCTTTCTGAGACTTTCTAGACTTGATAAAATAACACTAATGAGGTTGATAATATATTTCAAATGCTTTATTGATAAATTTAATTTTATTAATTAGTTTTATAAAACAATGGTGTAATCAGACGGGTATGTGTGCGTCGCGGCGTAGGCGCAGGTCATGCACGGCGAGTGGGAAGGGGCGGCGGCAAGGGACGGCCGGGCGCGGTGACGTCACTTCTTGAGACGCGGACATCCGACGGACTCTTGTCGTGTTTCTGTATAAGTACACAAGTTGTAATTAGGTGCATATCTGCCCTATTATAGTAATAATAACAAAGATTCGAGTTTTAATTAAGTACATTGACGCAATAGACAATAATTTCGTAAGGTGCCAAATATTGTTTTATAAATATGGATAAAATTATGTATAATTTCATAAGATGTTTGGGTAAATCTAATTCATTTTTTCTTATTCTATTCAATCCTCGTGACCACGAACGCTATAAAGTGCTCGAAACGTCGGGATTATAAAAATTATCAATATACGCGATTTAAATCCGTTCAAACTAATTTTAATTCAAATCTTATTCTGTTAGACATTCGTAACATTCTAATTCTTGAAACCAACCAGCATTCAAAGTAAACATACAAACAACAGTTTAGCATCGTATATACAGGAAGCTGCAGTGAACGCGGTGACGTGACGTCGCGCGTAGCGGGACGGTTCCGTGCCCGCCTCGCTTCTAACCGACAAGCATGCGAAATACGCCAGGACGATTCTGTATGGTTACACCTACTTAATTATACTGACCTGTGCTTAACATCGCAAGTACAAGAGGGAGCGGTGAACGCGGCGGCGGCGTGACGTCGCGCGTGGCGGGAACACACGCGATCCGGTTCCGCGCCCGCTTCTAGCAGACAGTTGGGTGCGGAACAGATCCATGACGTTTCTATATGTTATACCTGTTTAACTCTACTGACCTATGTTTAGCATCGCAAGTACAAGAGGCAGCAGTGAACGCGGCGGCGGCGGCGTGACGTCGCGCGTGGCGGGAACACACGCGGACCAGTTCCGCGCCCGCCTCGCCCGCTTCTAACAAGCAGGCGGGCGCGGAACTGCGCCGTGAGGAGCGGCATAATGATGCGTATGTTGGTGCTGCTACACGCTCTACCTATAGTTGAGTTTTGTGGGATTTTAAACGATGTCTTATGTAAGTAAGTATATAGAAAATCTAATATACGTAAAGAAGCAATTGTAGTGTGTTGTTTACACGAACGGTCCACTCCGATTTAGCACGGAACACGGACTGAAAATAGGTTTATGAAAACGTAGGTATGTGTACCTACATTTAAACATAGCTTTAACTTAACATTCTAACGTTGAATGAATTTCTGAAATCGGTCCAGTAGTTTTTTGAGTTTATTCGTTACATACATATGTACATATCATTTCTCTTGTATAGGTACCTAATAATTAATAATAGTATAGAAGTAAGAATTATGTCCAATGTCCAACCTCAAACGTGTTAGTCTTGCGACGTCTCGCACGCGGCGCGGCGGGCGGCGGCTCGGCTCGCTTGCGGCGCTGCGCCGGCGCGCCGCCAAACAGGCCGCGCTCCTCCGCCACCAGGATCATGTACTTCGCGTCCAGTCGGGTGATCTCCTGAGCGACACCTACCGTTTATATCGTATCGTCTTACGCCGGAATGTAAACGCGGAGTCTACATTTAGACTTTAATGTACTTAATGCTGGTTCTAAGAAATTTCGCGTAATTTTTACTGACTGCAAACAGCGAGATAATTGTCAAACGTAATCAGGAACAAAATTCGTAAAATTGGGAAAGATGAATGTCAATTAGCATTTGAATAGTAGAGGGTGCTAATTTATTTGAGACTGCGCGCCTACGCCCCCAGGATCATGTACTTCGTGTCCAGCCGGGTGATCTCCTGAGCGACGCCTACCACCGTTTATATCGCACTGGCTCATTATGAGCTAGGTCTACATTCGGGCTTTAATAATGTTTTATCGGATGCCGCACCATTGCGTTATAAAGTGGATCGACATTCAGGTATCAAGCATGATTTAAGGACAATCTGAATATGTAAAGTAAAAATATGAGACGTTTAGAAAATGAAATGTTAGTGGGCATTTTGAGAGTAGATGAACAGGTGCTATTTCCTCGATAGCCGCGCTCCTCCGCCACCAGGATCATGTACTTCGCGTCCAGTCGGGTGATCTCCTGAGCGACGCCTACCACCGTTATATCATATCGTCTTACGCAGGAATGTACTCGTAAACACGGAGTTTACATGTAGGCTTTATGGTATTTGAAGCAGGTTCTAAGGTATTTAGCATGATTTTTACTGACTGCAAACGGCGACATAATTCTCAAATCAGGGACAAAATACGTCAAATTGGGAAAGATGAATATCAACTAGCATTTGAATAGTAGAGAGCGCTAATTTATTTGAGACGCGCTTCTCCGTCACTAGGGTCATGTATTTCGCGTCCAGACGGGTGATCGTTTATCGCACTGGCTCATTATAAGCTAGGTCTACATTCAGATTTTAATCATGATATTATGGGTGGCTAGATTATGGGTTTGGCTAATTTGTTTAAAAATATTAGGGTTTTAATATATTATACCTAAAGAAACACAAAATAAAGAAACTTACCTTTCTTTGAATGAGGCCCAAGTAACACCCGTCTCGGTCAAGAATGTAATTGATGTCTAAACCATTGCCCAAATTTGGCAACTTCTGGATTTCGAATAAATCACAATCGGGTACCTGTAAAAAACAAATTAAAAATTCCAAAGTAACACAAAAAATACCTTATCCTCTTGGTGATAAAGACTTACGAATACATCAGGGCTGTCCTTATCCGGGTCCCGTGGGAATGGATCGTTCTCAGCGACATCTAGTTCAGGGATGGGTCTAGATTTGCATCCCGGTCTCCATCCAACATCAGCGCTCTCTGCTCGCTTCTTCAGTACTGTCTCATTGCTATCCGATCTAGTTCTAGCAGTTGTAGGCGGTGAAGACATTGGTCTTTTATTTGAAACATGGGTTACTTCCACTTCGTCTTTATCGAGGTCTGATCGGGAACCAGTCTGGTCTAGAGATGTGCATGAGTCCGTAACTGCTGTTTCCGCGGCTTCTTTGTGCTTTGGTGTCTGTTGAGTAATTTAGAATATTCATTTTTAATACTATTGGTTTTTAAGAATTTTAATAAAAAGCTGATACTTATACTATAATATGATGACACATAAGTAGATTCGCAATAATTGCATTAAAAGAGAATGAAAAGCTGAAAGCTATTAAACTCGCTTACATGGTCTTTAGTTTTCTTTTTCAACAACGCATGTCTTTCCCGCGCAAGTCTGTTAGCTTCAGCTACTGCTCGAGTAACTTGAGCTTGATTCTCCGCTTCTAATGCCGAATGTGTCTCGTACAAGATTAATTGGATCTGAATAAAATTACGTATAATGTCGTAATTTTTTGCAGTTAGCAATAAAAAACTACACAAACTTTACATACCTGAGGTTTAGACAAAAGAACTTTTAAGGTTTTCTTCTGCTCTTCCAAAATCGATTGTACACGAGCTCTTCCATTGGAGTCTATTTCAGATTCGGTCAAAATCTGAAAATTAAGGTACCGAAGAAAACTAAATCTAAGCAAATTCACAGCTTAAATATCCACATAAAGATACGTAAGAATATCCACATAGTAGGGATACAAAAAATTATCACCTCAAGCATTGCCAAGTCACCTCCTCGTCCGCACACCAAGTCGATGGGATCAGTAACTGCTGAGAAAGAGTTCGGCGGAGTGGCCAAAACTGCCACGACTCCATCTAAAGCACTGGCCACTGTAGGAGTGTCACCATGTACCGGTTCGCTCAGAACACAAACTGGTGCACTCGATTGAGGCAGCTCTGACGCCTCTATACCAAGTTCGCGTAGAGCACCCACGTAGCTACCAACTCTAAAATCATTGTATTTTAACATGATAATTCTTTTGGAATATTGGTTTCGGTAATTTGGTCAACTAATATTTTCAAAACTTCTAAATCACTTCATCTTAACTGTTTAAGGTTATCACAAAAATTAGAACTTAAATATTAGGCCATAAGTGGGGATAAACCATTTTTACCAAAGGCCATTTTTAGGCCAGTACCTAAAAACATGACTGCTTTTTATCAAAAAGAAAATGAAGTTGGTCTAGTAAGATCAACATACTTATCTCTCGCCCCGAATACGACCAGCTTCTCGAGTTCAAGTGTTAGTGGCAGAGCAGAGCTCTCAGTATTGTGCACAGCGGTATTCTTTGCAAATAGGAAATAAAAGTACCTACCTACATTAGGAAATAAATCTAACATACTTATCTCCAGCTCCAAATACAACCAGTTTCCCGAGTTCAGGTGTTACTGGCAAAGCAGGGCTCTCATTCTTGAGGACGGCGGCCAGTTCGCGCAGTTGCGCGGCGAGGTACGCTGAACAACGCGGGGACGACGCGTGCGTTTGCGCGACTACGCCCCGCAGCGCGTTTGCGCGCAACGCGCGGCACAACGTTGACGCGCCCTCGCAGAATTCGCGCTCCTGACCATGTGGTTATATGGAAATTCCGCTATTATAAATAAGGGGTTGGACGCTTGTGGAATAATTCGAATAAATCTCATGAAGGTAACTAAAGAATTTGGACACAAATACAAATAAGATACAGTTTTAATGAAAATTAGATCTTTGCATGAAATATATTTCATTCGATTTGTACCTGAAGAACAATAATTCCCTCTTTAACAAGATCTAGTTGTCCAAAGCTCACGTTGTCTGGTGGACGTAGAGTAATAAACCTGAAAATTTTAACTCGTATACTAACTCTCAACGTAACTGAGACATAATACATGTATGATTAGATATTTTAAGTACCTGGGACAAACACGATCGAATCTGTATTCTCCAGCGCAGAGCTGACGAGAATTACTATACGAGTAGCCCAGATCACTAAGCCGTTTTACGAGCAATGCGACTTTTCTGAAAGAATAGCGATAGAAATTTTGTACGCGACATTAGTTTCTTAATTTTTGTTCTATTAATCTACAATATTTGCGTGACGAGGCTTAGTTCTATTATAATTAATCCTACAATTCTACACTTACTTGGCTTTAAATGTATTAACCCAACCAGTTACGGTGTCCTTATTTACGCACGCAGATATTCTTTCTTCTCGCAAATGAGGTGGTAAAAGATCGGACAACCTGAAAAAATACATAGATTTGATACTATGTGTGATATGTGTTCTCGCGATATAATAACGACAACAAGATATAAAAGGTAATAAACCAAGAACAATTACGAGAAAGCCTTATTTTTGATCCGTATCCTGGCGATGGCTGCAGCGAAGTGTATCCTCTGTTCCCAAACTGCATTTTCGACGTCTTTAAAAGGAAAACCCGCTTCGTTGAGTAATCTTGTGGCTCTTTCTATCTCCCCACGAGCTCTGGCCATCCAACGACGTCTTGCCAATTCCATGAGGAACAGCCATGTGGTGTGACGGTGATCAGCTAACTGTAATTCATATGTTGTCATAGAAATTCTTAACGAATTATGTTTATGTTACCTATATTACTTTCATTTTATCTAACTGAAAAAAGTTCTAAGAGTAATATAGATAAATGTGTTACACTTCTGAGATTGCATATCTCGATCTGTAATTATTTTTTTAGAGCTTATATAACGGTTGATTCGCGCGCTGGAAGTAGTTATTGGTTACATATATTTCAAATTCTTTTTCAAAGCTAATTTTAACCATCTTCCTAATTATATTTTAGCTTTGTTATAGTACCAAGTTCAACTTTTGGCGCTTGTTTAAATGGATCCATGACCTTTGATATACCTAGACCCAAACTCAAATTGAAAACTTTTAAACGTTTTGTTGTTTACTCGTCGGTTTCTTTCATTAATATTGTTAATTATTTATGTGCTATTCTTATGCACGTGTACTAAGTGTTAGATACTGGTTTCGATAAGTGTTTGCTATACGTATAAACTTTGCTTTTCAGGAAATTCTTAGGTGAGTAATAGCTTAGTCTTCGTTTGAAATAATTACAGCAACACGCTTGGTGCCTTATCAGAGCGATCAAATTCAAACTTCGATGTCTTTCAACACGACGGTTCATATTATTATTTATCGGAGTCGTTTTATCTGATTTCAATGTTACCGATGCCGTTTTTTTGCGAAAATAAACCCTCATAAATACGAAGCTCGTTTTCGTGAGCGTCCTCAAAGAAAAAGAAATGGCTTCGGTCACGATAACGTCGTAATGTGAGTTACATGCTCTATACTTTTTGTGGTTACATCTTGTCGAATCCGCCTCAACCGAAGTTATTACCGTTCGGTAATGACATTTCTTTTTAGCCTTGGGAAATTTGGAAATAAATGGCCTTCATGGCAATATATGCACAAGTTCAAGAGCGCCATAAAAACCTTTCGAAAATATGTTTGGAAAAGTTTTATTTTAAAGTTAAACAGTTTTGCTTTCAGAAGGTTAACGTGTCAGGCGAAACGTCTAAAGAAAGTGATTTATAAGAGGCATATTTATTTAACCACTAAAAATTGCCAATTGAATAGAATGTATCTACCTACTCTATAGTAGAGGCAGAAAAACTGTAAGAATGAATAAATCAGAGTTTCATAAATACTAACAAGATAACAATAACAAACTGTTCAAAAACTGTCTTTTTTAATTTAAACTCCCCAAACTTATAAAATGTCAACGAAATAGGATGGTTGGCAACCCTAACACAGAGTAGGTAATCATTGCAATCACAACGATTGAAAGGGCACAGTAGAAACCTAATAGTGGAATCTCTCTATAGGAAATCACACTACTACTTGATATTCATGTGGATTACCTCATGCAGTTGCGAGTAAATGAGATTGACCTAGTTGCTGAAGAAAACGCAAGCCGTATACGAGCTTTTGTTATACTTTCCTATTTCAAGCCACTTTACATATGCCTACATATTACATAATTGGCACAGGTATAACCCTGTGCCAATTATGGGGGCTATGAGGTCATACCCTGTAAAGTAACTATTAACTATAAATTAGGTACCTACCATAACCTACCCGCAACTTTAATCCGATATATTTCGCCACAAACGTGTAGTAAATACGATTGCTTACATGCCTTTTTACCTCATTTGAGTAGAGGAGAGAGCTCAATAAAGTAAATTATTAGGTAAATCAATAATACCTGCGGGAAATCACCAAAAAAGTCGATGTCTTCTATTGCTTGTTCTAATATTGTTTTATCTGAAAAAAATAAATAATTAGGAATCAAACTTGTTGTGACGCCATTAGATTCCCCAAATTTTATAATCACTTATAAACAGTTTGTTTAGCCTTTTCATAATAGCTATCTTATCCTACTTCTTTTGCCTAATTTTCACAGATAGATAGATAGGATGTTCCAATTAATCTAATAACAAGATTACAGAAAGAGTTATAAATATCGCGAATAATGTTCAGATTTCCTAGCAATAAAAACGAAATACAACACAACATTCAAATAAGACCGTTATAAAACACACGCGAGTGTTTATCACGACATAATCGGTTAGGCGCTGTGTGATAAAAGTTAAATAATGCTTATGGAGCCTCGTAAACTAGTTTCAAAGTTCGCGTGATGTAATCCACGGCAGTTATCGTTCACGCCGGCTTTACTGGCGTGACACTTACTTGTGTCGAAATGTTCCCATCCGGAACCCACTATTTAGGGCACTTTATAAGGATGAGGGCGAAGGACTTTACGATCGTCGTGCTTAGTGATTCAAAACAAAAAAGTCACGAATGATATTCGAATAACGCGATAGTAAAAATATTGTCACTTTATGACGGAATAATAAAATGTTAAAATTTATATCCTACTAGCAGTTATCCGCGGCTTCGAATAGGTAAGTATATTTTGCGTATAATTGTATACACTCTTTTAGGAGTGGAATTTTGTAAAATCCGATCTTACAGGATCTCCACACAGCAAACTGAATATTTTAAAACTCTCTACTGCGTTTGAGTTGATATGGGATAAAGATCAAAGTTCTTACATCGGAAAACGTCATAGATGAGTGAATAGACGCAACGCATTTCCTGCTCATCCACGAAATCGACGTTCAGTGGAGGCTTGCAGAGGAGACGAGCCGCTTTTAAAACCTAGTTAAGTTAAAACAATTGAGTAGTTAATATAAAATTTATTTATACAATTAAAATCACAATTAGATATTTATAACTAGAGCTGGGCAATAAAAATAATTTTAAAAACAAACACCTGACTACTGAAATGTATGAAACAAGAAAATTCCGTAAAATAGCCGTGATCGTATGCTACTTTTCCCTAGAAGATATTACTTTATTAGTATAAATTCCATACGACCACGGCTATTTACGGTAGTACTTAGTCGGATGTTAGTTTCGGATGTAAGTTTAGTTTTTAAACTTATTTTTATTTAATTTAAATTTATAAATTCTACATGCAAACATACGACAAACAAATGCTAAATATAAATTCAAAATGTACAAGTAAAGCGCTTTCAAATGAACGTATATGTACAAGTAAAGCGCTTACCAAACACGGTATATTTATCTCAACTTTATTTTTTACTCTGTATGTTTTGTCCGCAAGATGGCGTCACATTAGATTTTGAGAAGCCCTATATAGCCTATAACTAGTGGACAATTAAGACACTTCTAATGATATGTCATTTATCGAATTCACATAAGTAGTTTAGAAGTTATGAGGGAACATACATGCCTATCAAAATCATAACCCTCCTTTTGCTTTGCCGTAGTCGGGTAAAAAAGGGTGAAGCTTACAATCAGAGTATGATATTAATTAAGTCAATAGTACTTGAAATGAAAACATCGGTCCGATCAGTAAAATCTCAAAAATCACTTGAGATCCTCTAAGCTGGGATCTCATTCAGTCACAGTCTAATATTTAGAATGGTACCTGTCCTATATCCCAAATCGGTCCAGGGGTAGATCTGACGGAGACAGGAGGTGGAGCTTTTGGGTTCTTGGTCGAGACCACCAAACTCCATGGCGCCCATTCCTCAACCGGCTCTTCTGTGGTCTTTGTATCTTTGTCGACATCCTCCTCACTACAATTAGTTTTTTATTTCAATAAAAATACTTTTTTAATAAGCCTATCAAGCCTATTAGCCTATTTATAATACGTAAAGATTAAGAACACTGTCCTATAAAGTTTTATTACATGTGCTGTAATTTTTGTATGACTTTTACAGACTTACATGTATGTAATTGTTGTGTCTGTAAGAAATCTTAGATTAAATTAAACACTAAGAAATGATAACATATTTACGGTATTGATTTGTGAAGTTCATCAATCATTGCTTTTACCCATTAAAGATTGTGTATGACATTATTATACGAAATTATTGTATTCAATCCAATCCATTTTACATAATACACTGCACCTTTCAAAAAAATAAAAATAAAAATAAGAAAAGTCTGCAAGAGTACGCGTAGATATAATAGGTAAATAAGATTTTAGTTATTTGAAAGTAATCGATCACTATTTATTTATTATTTTTTTTATTTAAATATGATTTTATAAAAATGACATAAAATATCGTCTATCATCTAGTATAGTTAAATGCAACGAACTTGAGAGGGATGAAAACGAGTCAAGTCCAAACTCGCGCATGTACAATCGAGT
>DVXP01003891.1:0-10837 GCA_018235645.1 Junonia grisea
TACCTTCTCCCTAATAGGAGAAGAGGCCTATGCCCAGCAGTGGGATATGTACAGGCTGTGTTACGTTACGTTAATAAATATTTACAAACTGTTATATACGTTTTCTGCCGTTGAAACTTGTTTTTACAGAGTTTAGTTTTCAAACTAGAATTGTCTTGCTAAATAAATAAGAGAAAGTTATTTCTTGGAATTAATAAATTTTAATAATCTGTTAGAATATATTACGAGAACGGAATTATTTAATCTCGAGTCTACTTGATATTAGGTAAATACTAATTTTTAACATAATTAATGGATTGTAAAATAAGATTGTTCAATGAAATGCCAAGTTATCAAAATTATTTTATTTTAATTGAACAATAACAGTACAAAATACCTTAATTTGAAATACCGAGTACCTAAAAAAGTATTTACACCAACTTAGTAACTAATTGAACTTTAACTAAACATAGTCAATATAATATTTTATAACTTTAGATATGCCACTTTCATACTGTTTCCCGTTAAAAATCTGTGCCTATTTGAACTTTGAGAAGTTTATCAAATATCAATAAGGACTAAAGAGATTAGTAGTAGCGAAATATGTAAGAGCTCGTTCCCATTTGTCGTGTGTCGGGTCCGGATATTAATCGGGTATTCCAGTGGCAAAACTTTTGATGTGAAGCTGTTCACACTTGTCGTCCGATAAAAAAATCGTAGTTGTGAATAGAAACGCCGACATCCGATTAAAATCCGGATCCGACACACGACAAGTGGGAATGGACTCTAATTCGAATATGTACAATGGCTTCTCTACACGTCAGCATAGAGATCTATAAGAGTTGTCTACCTAAATATATTTTATATACCTACCTACTCACATATCGGATGAGATTCTTGGTTTTAATTTACTTTCTTATAAATAGTTTTTATATAATTATAATTTTATTGTTATCTACGCAATGTATTTTTTATTAAATTGTATTACGATATCGACAGGTCATTCATCAAATACTAGCTCATTGCTAGGAAACGTAAGGCTAACTTTTGGTATTAAATCTATTACTTTATAATGAGGTTCCAAACACGAACAACATATCTATAGTTATATACATATTATATACCTATTACACTTTGACTGGTGTTGAAAAAAGTAAATAATGTTGAGTAACAAATATTAAATTAAGCTTTCTTCCTTCCACAATAAAGTTGTTACAATAGAAAGTTATTAATATATTAATAATTTTTTAAGAATTAACTTGTCCAGATTTAATATACTTAAATAATGGTATTGTTGTAATTAATTATAACAAATATTATATAATTGATAAATTACTTTGTAAGTTAAGGCGAGCTTACATAAGTACGTGTAAGTTTTTCTTACTTAAACAAAATTTCAGATATTAGTAATTTTTCATTCAAACCCCGATCGCCGTTTTTCGCACCTTTACATACGAATTGACATTGACAACACTAAAAGCCTATTTGACGTAAGTATGTATAACATAAATATGTATGTATAATTTCAGCTCTATCGGTTGAAGAAATCTGTTTCAAAATTGAGTTGCAAAATACCACTCGAAAAAACTACATCCACATATAGCAAGATAATATCGGCTGGACCGATTTTGATATAACATATCTAAGAACCACCGCTAGAAAGCTCTCTTTCCCCGTTTACCCGTTTAGGTGCTACGGTGCCACAGACAGACACACAGACAAACAGCGGTCAAACTTATAACACACCTCTTTTTTGATCGGGGGTTAAAAAAGAAAAAAAAACAATTGTGTACATATTTAAACAAAAGAAATGATTAACAAAAAATAATAATAATAAAGTATTCAAAATGATTACACCTATAAGTATAATTATGACAATTTTAAATTTTTTGGACATTATTTATATTTGATATAGAAAATTTTAACATTTTTGTATAAAAATACCTACTATAATAACACTAATAAATATATTTAGTTGGATAAAAATTTGAGTAGGTCACAGGATGATTTTGAAAATAACATTGGACCCGGTGATTGTATTGGACATTACAACGTGTGTTGGGTCCGCTAATATGATATAAACTATAGCTTTAATATGAACACGTAATACATCTATTTTATTTATCATTGTTTAATAAAAAAAGGTACATCATATGTAAAACCACCGCTACATTTTTTTGTTTTCTCTGCTAATACAGAAACTTATATAATAGATAATTTTGATTAAGTTCAAGACCACCAAAAGTATAAGTAGATGAAACCAAGGATAAATCATCCAGTAATAAAGTATATTTGTTTATTACACACTAAATCAAAGATAGGGTATAGGAATAGGGTTTAATAACTTCGGTTTGGGGCCATTGGTATGGTTGTGTGGTTTCGCATGTACCAGGACACCATCAATGGTGACAGCCATGGACTTGCAGTCGCTGGTGTGTCGGACACAACGCCACCACATCTTGCGGTTGCTGCAGCGACGGTAGCCATACCTGAAGCCATGGTGCAATAGCATCTTCGTACCACGTTCCGATTCTATTATCATTACTTCGTCATCTGAATCATCTGGGTGGAAAAAATGATATGTTAGTTAAGTTGAAGGATAAAACCTTAATAAATGGGGATTAAATCATTTTAATATTAAAATTACATATAATGTCATATTAGAAGTTATTTAAAATTGCCAATTCATTATAAGAGTGTTCTGAAGGATTTTGATGAATGTTGAATTGAATGGTTTTCTATTCTTGTTGTCACCTTGTAAAGCTTATAACAAATTAAATAAGTCAAGCTCATCAGGAAACGCTGACGTTAAAATTACAAAAAAATTGTTAGCTGAATCTCATAAACTTTACTGGTAGAAATATAAATAAAGGAATAATTTTGAGTGTTCTTCCAGAAGGGCAATGAATAAAAACTTGTGCACACAATTATTTGAGGCGCTTATCAAACGTATTGGTCATACCCATCTATACCAGGCAGGTTAAAAAAAAATTGTAAAAATAATAAAAATAAAATCACGTAATTCGAATTACAATTTATTTCATAACTAACATGAATTACATCAAGCGATCTTTACTATCTAAAAGCTGTAGGAAATCGAAGTCGGTTTGACGCGTTGCGTTCAGCAAAGGAGGGTGTGTGTGTTTGTTTTGCCTGTCCACAGTCATGCAGCCGATGGTCACTACGATGGCATGGCATTGTTTATGGCGACTCTCAGCACATAACCACTTGACCCTGGAGGAACAGACCGAATGCCGAGTGTACCAGTAGCCTCTCAGCTTCATGATGCGTGCACCAATCTTCGACGTGAAGAATGATGGGCGATCTGAAAATTAAACCTATTTTAGAATCCGTTATACCTTGAAATATTACTACAACTACACACTCATGCATTACCAATAAAATTTTATGCATGAATTTCGGTTATGCCGTGCTTAAAATTGTATTGGAGAGTAAAATTAAAGTAAATTCTTATTTTTAATTCTTAAAATTATTTATAGTATGTGTCATATTATGTAAATGTTATATTGGATAAACTTTAAATTTAACTTTAATTTTTTAATTTAGATATATCAGTTGTAACATACAGATAACGACTTATTTAAAACTTATTATAATAAGTCGAAAATACGATTTTAAGTGAGTCCATGACAATTATTAGCTTCGACTTATAATTGAAAATTTAATTACATCGTAAGTCGCGCCTGTGAGTCGCATCTAATAAGTAATTTCAGGCGATTTGAAAAATCTCTAACATAGATCTAGATGTTTGAGGTGACAAAAATAAAAATATAAAAACAAAATTACAAAAACGTAATATTTATTTCAACAATCAACTGTCTTATCTCTTTCAATAATCAAACAATCTGAAAAAACAAACACAAGAAAGAGGCACGAATCAAAATGGTGGCGGGTGGTTGTGCCTACAGTTAAATTTGATGATTTTATTATTGTTATCCATCAAAGTGTAAACTCTTGCGGGACACTGAAGCTTGTAGTGAGTTCCGCATCTCCACCGAGTCCTGTTGCCCTCATTGCGATGTTTAACAAAATAGTAATGAGAGGATTCCGATAGAAAAAGCCATGTTGCACCACGTGATGACGTTTCTAGGATTGGACCTGTTGAAAAGATCGTCATAATTATAAGATCTATAAGATCTACTTAGGCATAATTTCGGTATTGAAGGTTAACTGTGTAAAGAATTTAAACATGAATATTAAATATATTTTTTTTTATTTTGACATGTTTTAATACAAAAAGTAAATAAAAGTATTTTGTAACACGTATTCAATATAACTCTGTCTTAAGCTTACATTAGGTTGATTTACTTAAGACTGACAAAGCTTTCTCAGCTTAACGTTGCTGTTATATAACCACTGGCAGGTAGAATTCTTTTTTTATAAAAAAAGCTTTTAAAAAGGCAAATTATACAAAAGCAACGAATAACAAGAACTCTCAAACTCCTAGAAATGAGAAGTGATCGTCCATCACTTAATGGGCAGGAAAATGGTGGAAGTCAAATGGGTTTATAGTTACAAAAAAATCTAAACAGTGCTGCTAACCATTTAAATATAGATGTATTGTGAGTGGTCATCCGAAGTATTAAGTCATTGACTACATTAGCTTAGGAAGAATTGAACTGCCACAAGTATAGATAGATAGATAGATACTTTTATAGCACACCACTTATAACAAAATAAGAAAAAAAAGATTATACAGAAGCGATTTCTCCTTAGGAATTCTCATTAAACAACCTTAGGGTCAGAATATACGTATAATAGCACCTATAGGTACACATTTAATAGTTTTTCGGGGGATTATGATTGTGTCCGTTTTTACACTGCATGACTTTATCCTCTATAGTGAAGATGACAGCCTGACAGCCGATATCGTGAGCGGCGCACCACCACCTACTTTTGCCACCATTCGACCTCTGCTTGAGGAACTTGTAACCATTTAAGAGGATCACTTTAGCGCCGCGACGACTCGTCGTGAAAACTGCAACTGATGAATGTAACTGATTAGTGCATTGCATTATTCTTGTTACATTATTATTTGCCATTCTTTACGTTGAGTATGAAATATCTAAGTAAATAAGAGAGACAAAACAAGGATATTTATTAAACTCAATCCTAAAATAGTTCTTTAAGCAAAACCTCCAGGGACGTCGAAACGTTTATCTCGTGTTTTGCATACACTACACTTGGATCATTTGTTTCGAGTTAAGCTCAGGCGCGGTCCGGAGTGGGGCTGTCACAGGGGACATGACGATACGCGTCAAATGAAAAATCTTTGGTGCCAGAGCATAAATTTGAATAGAACATATCACAATCTCTAGTCTTCAAAACTCACGGAAACCTTCTAATTGACTTATAAGAAAACATGTGACCCTCCCCAAAATTTCAAGTTGTGAGTTGCTTTTGTAGATTTCGTAGTTTTTAGCGTCATGAGACATGATGAGGCAATAGTTTTTTTTTTTCCGTTTATTGTAGGAGATGAAGATATGAAACTATCTTCTATAATTTTCGGTCACAAACTTCCTTGTCCAATAACTAGTAAGTGGACTATACCAGTTATGTGCAACGAAGAACTAGGCTACTAACTTCTCCGTTTCAATAACTGAGGAGGCATGTTTTAATACAAAAATAAAATCAACTGCCAAAAAATGATTACAAAGGGATAACGACACTTTTGCGTGAACACCTTTTAAACTCCAAGCTTTAATTTCTTCTTCTTTAATTCTTAATCAGGAATCAGGTCCAAAATAAATGCAAAAAAGTAGCAAATAGAAACATTTATTGATTTAAATCGTCATCATCATTCAAAGACTAATTTTTCAACAGGTGGGTGGTTATGTTTAACTTTAATTTTGAGGATTTTGCTGATATCATCTGCTAAAGTGTAGACTACAGCGGGGCAGTTGTACTTGTAATGTGACCCGCATCTCCATCGCTTTTTATTGCCTTCATTGCGATGTTTCGTGTAATAGTAGTTTGTTGCATCGGATAGGAAGAGCCAGGTCGCGCCACGGACAGACGTCGCTAAAAATGGTGAACCTGTAACAAAAGTTTGTTTTGAGAAATGTGGAAAAACCTGACGCGAGTTCATGCCTCATGCAATGGTTTCATACCTCATGCGAGGTTGGTAGATTTATTCTCATTAGTGTTTGAAATTTTGTCTCTTTTAAAGTTTTGCTGGTTTAGGATGCAGCGACAACGGTACGAAATTAGGGACTGGGGTAAAACTTTTAATTTTTAATAAGAAATTCATTCAACAATTCAATTATTTAATGTTTCAACTGTTTACATGTTACAAAGATTATTAAAAGGGTGGAAGGACGGCCATACAGTACAGGTTTAGTTTGACTTGACAAGTTCTCAATACAAAAAAAAAAAGAAATTAAACATACTAAAAGGTACAAAAAAAAAATTCAAAATTAATAGCAGTTACATTTTTATTCAAACTAAATACTCGAACGGTCCTTAAAAAAACAAAATATTTTACTAATATATTCGAAAACAAGTGATAAACTATATGAAAAATTAAAAAAAATATTATCAATATATTTTATTCAATTTAAAATAGTAACAAAATTCTTCTTTATTTATAAACAAACAACAAAACTTTCAATTCAACTCCAAACACAGTTTGGTCGTCACAAAACTAAACACTTTTTTTTAAATTTCATTTATAAAAATTTCGGAGGAGGATGATTGTGTTTGGTCTTGCACTTAAAAATGGTTTCTTGTTGCATCAAGATAACAGCTCGACAACCAGACTTATGTGCTCCACACCACCACCTACTCTTGACTCCATTGGACCTTTGCCTTAGGAACTTGTACCCATTAAGAACAATCACGCGAGCACCACGACGACTCCTTGTGAACACCGCACCTGATGAATACCATTAATTAGATAGCTTATAACCCTGGTTGGAACCGCTAAATTTTCATGCTGTGATTAAATTCATCTCGTGTTCGGCGGCGAAGGAAAACATCGTGAGAAAACCTTCTAAGCCATGTGTGGGAAGAAATTCTGACAAAGGTATATCCAACCCGCTGTGGAGCAGCGTGCTGGATTAAGCGCCTTAATAGAAGAAGAGGCCCAGCAGTGGGAAAATTATAGATTTTTACTAGGAAACAAACTAGGAACACTAGGAACAAGACTGACGCAACTTTGTCGAAACATGAGTTAAAATCGGTATTATTATAATTATTTATCGAGATAAGATCCGTTATTTAAATCTAGTATATTGTGTAAGTGTGCTTTGTATAATTGTAAGCATTACAGATTGTTGCAAATCAAAGGAAGGATAAATGATTTTACCCTTATAGTATGGGAAATCGAAATGTATAATATGCTCTATTAAGGCTTATTTTAAGCCTAAAGGAAAATTTTAGAAATATGTCCAAAATATTTGAAAAAATAAATCCTTTCGAGCTTTAATTCAAATTTTTTCGCAATTATCTACAAAATTGTAGAATAGTTAGTTTTTATTAACCTTACCCTTACCCTTTAAAAAGCTTTATCTTTAACTCAAATAGCATACACGATTCATCACTAACTGACATCACGTTAAAGAAAACTACTCAAGTGTTAGAAATATAAATTTTAATATTTACATTACAATACTTTAGCTTATGATTGATCTTGATTGCTTGATATTGATTTATCAAACTGTTTCTTCAAAACTCGAATCTGGAATTAAAAAAAACAACCCTGAATATTTTATTAAACTCATTATATTAAACAACCGTGGTGCCATTGTTACAAAACGTTTTAAAACATACAATATTTATTATATATTAATTCGTATAAGGGTGCATTTAGATTAAATGAACATCAAGCCAGGTCTAAGAATATTTTTATATCAGACAGAACAACGAAAGTATACTCTATGCCTGTTTACACTAACAGAATTTAATCGAATGGGGCTAAAACGAGTTTGCGTTCGTTCGGTCTAAATGCACTCCAATAATATAAATTAGGACATTAGTTTGATCGAATCCGATCTAAGTCTTGTATCGTAAACTTATGTTTAATCAACTTGGGTTTAATTCTTGGTCTATCGTGGTTATGGTTGAGTTTGCCGTGGACGATCTCATCGTTGATGGTGTAGACGTAGCACTTGCAGATTCTTTTGTTGGAACAACGCCAGCGCGTCTTGATGCCCTGTTGACGATGTTTGCAGAACCTGTATCCATCCAGGATGATAACTTTTCCACCTCGGATCATAGATTTGGCAAAAACAGCAAAATTTCCTGCAAGAGAAATGAAAATGTTAGAACATGCTCCAAAAGTAGTAGTTTTTAAATTAAAATGTCAAATGTAATACCAAAATAAGACACATGTATGATGGGGTGATACACGTGTTATACAAATTAAGAGATATTTATGATGTGGTATAATTTTACTCGTAGAAAGTCTTACAACTAGTGGGGAACATTTCAAACTAAATAATATTTATCTATAACGCTAAAATTACACTTATGTGTAAAATTATGTGGTGTGGTGTGTAGTGCCGCGTCAGAAGCGTATCTGATTTTTGCATTTGAATTATAAATTTGCTCTTTATTTGTAATTATCTTACCGTTTTCTTTAAAAATAGTCACTTTTCGATTATGTTTTATTCAGTAACTATGATATAATTATGATACATGTTTCTACAGTGCCGGCGTAAGGTTCACTGGCACCCCGGGCAAAAATTCTTTGTGACGCCCTCTTCTTCCCTGTCTTCAAACTACGAACACCACCAACTGAAATTGTAAGATCTGACCCAGATTGTGGGCCTTATGTAAAGTCTCTTTTTCCGCATTATTTTCTTACCCCACCTTGCCCCGCTTCTCTAAGGTACAGCGATCGTGGCCAACAACAGTACAACTTACATTTTGTTATTTAATAACAATTAATAGTTAAATAAATACTTTTAAGTGTCCGTACTTATAAGAGTTGGCGCCCAACTTCCAAGACCATGAGATAATCAGAAAGAAACCATGATGAATCAATAGATTCAATGACAATGACATTATTAGGTAATTAAAAAAACAGTTGTATAAATTCTTGAGTCATTTTCTTAGTAGGATGTTAGGTTAAAAAGTCCATCTTTAAATAGGTAATTATTTATATTTTTTGGTTTATCATGATTGTGGTCGAGTTTGGTCTTAACGATCTCATCTCCGACGGTATAAATAAAGCAATTGCACTTTTTTTGCGAACATTGCCAGCGGGTCTTACCGCTCTGGACCCGCTGTTTGGTAAATTTGTATCCACCTTGGATGATGACTTTACCGCCATAGATAGATTGAGCAAAAACTGCAAAGCTTCCTGCAAAAGTTAAAATGTAAGAACTACTAATAATAAGTGCCCATTTAAAAGTATAATGTCAATGAAAGATCTATTTTTTCTTTAAAACTTTATTCGTTTAAAGGCTAACCATTAAACACAAACAATAGATAAAATTATTCTTTACTAATGCTACGAAAAACTACTAAATTAATGTCAATTTCCATTATTAGGTTATTCCCATTTTGAAGCAATTGTAAGATATTTGGCTAGTAACAAAAAGTTATGAATATCATAAGATATTTTAGACTTTGCGAGACTATCGCACAATATTATTTAATAGCACATAGGAACGAAAATTAACTCCTTATCTTTATTTTTATGTTTTTAATTTGTATGATACAAAGTATGAATGTCTTATTTTTTTTTGTTGACGCAGGTGCAGCACGGAAAACGGAGGCTACTGGATCGCTTTCGCAGCATGAAAATGATGTCTAAAAGAACTAATATCTTTCTATTCTCTTCTAAAAACTTAAAAAATATATAAAAAACGACAATCTGTAAACTCGTTAGTACTTCTTTATTATTGGTATATTATAGATTTTATAGTGTTTGGGTGGTTCATGATTATGTTTCTTATCAAATCGGATAATTTTATCGTCTTCCGTATAAATTACAGCTCGGCAATTCTTGCGCTCGGAACAAAGCCAACGAAATCTTGTACGACATAAACGATCTTTTGGACCTGGATGTCGATGAAATTTGTAGCCATCCGCTGTAAGGATTTGAAGACCACCAGCACATGATTTTATATACCTTATACCTGAAAAAAGGGAATACTGTTATAATAGTCTTAAAAATTATTTATCAAAACACATGCAACATAAACCTTTAGCGATGGCTTCCGATATCTATTTGACGCCAAATGTAGTGTAACTTTTAATAAGAAAAAACATTTTATATTTTATACGTTACTGTATTTATACCCTTTAATTACATTTAAACAAATAAATGTAGATTATTTTCCAATTTTTAATTAGTTAGAAAAATTATAATGATAAACTATAATCAATAACAGTCCATTAAGATACTCCATCATGAAATATAAAATACATAGTCGTCTAGTGCGAGTTTTATTCACTTATCGGTCGCGGCAAATTAAAAGCAAATATAAATACGGCGAAAAATCAACGCCATCTCTTGTCAGCGGGGAGAAACATAATTATTATTATAAATGAGCAGTCATTGGTCATTGATGAAAGACTATCGTAAACGACCAACGACAACCAAGTGCTGAATAATCAAAGCGTTTGCGATTGGTGGGTTTTTATATTATATACCCGTGGGTTTTCTGGAAGAAATTACTTTTTTAGCGATCAGACCGCCTTTGTATATAAAAGTAAGATGTATAGTAAGTAAGAGTTACGTAAATATATCTTACTTTTTTGTAAGTAAGATGCGTAAGAACCATCCTTGTACTAAAAGAAATATTCTAAAAAAAATTTATCAAAATAGGTTCTGTTTTCGTACGCACTTAGGAACGTTTAGCGATTCATTTCCATTACATATATTTGC
>DVXP01003892.1:0-10836 GCA_018235645.1 Junonia grisea
ATATTTTATATTTAAATTGATACATGAAGAAATAAATATCTAGTTTACGTTAAATGCTGGACGTGCTTTATATTTGACCAGACATTGTGAACGATTAGTCACGATTTTTGTAAAAGAAGTTAATATTTGACTACGTTTTTGTATTATTAAGAAATATAGTATATATATAATTATAGCAATGTTCCTGTAAATAACCGACCGCTAACCTTTCCTCATATTTGGATCAGAGATAGCCAGCTTAATTCGCGACACCACTCAACTGTGGGCACTTTTTTAATCAGGGTCTTATACAATATTTTGCATTTTGCTTTATTTTATTTAGAAACATATATGAACCGGAAAATTAGCAGAATACACCAAATGCGCTTAGTGCTATTATTTTATCAAATAACCAATGACGTCATGGAACACACGTAATTATGACATGGGACATGGGACGTCAAAATAAAACTAGATTAATGATTTAGTTACTACAAAAATAATAAACCATCAATTAATCATATCATGTCGTGGGAAAATAATACTAATTGTTATATAACTTTACACTATATAAATTATAATGTTAAAACATTCGACTTGAAAATTGCGGTCTTGAACACGCACCTCTGACAAACCATGTCAGGGATCTAGCCAGTTGAGCTTGTGGGCCGCAATATTTTAGGTAACCAATTTCAATTATTTCATTTAAATATAATTTTTATACCATTTGATTGATTAATATACACATATGTATGTATGTGTAATTATAATCGATAAACATTATATACCCATATCGAATTACAGCCTTCTTATACAAAGGATCTCGCCTTAAGCCACGGACAGGCAGACAGATATTAGACTTTTATTACAGAATTCTGAAAATTTCAATCGCTGAATTACGCCCGTAAGCCCATACTAATAAGGTCGCGTACACTGTGAAGTGCATTTCGACGCACGACGTAAAAAGACTATATTCAAATATTAATGAAGATATTTTTACCAACGGCCTTAACATTACAACAACAATAGATTTAAACACACAATACTCTGTTCCCGCGTATCTTACGTTCTATTATACAATATCAACTACTTCGTTATTGCAGCTCCACGATACGACGGCGAAGTAAGAAAAACTGAAAGCATTTCACATTCTCTTCCGATTTCCGTGCTTGGAAGTGCAATTCAGAGATTTTAGTTTATTTTATTTATGTTTATGATTCATTGTTAGATAAACATTTTTAGTGAACATTGCAATCCCTTAAACAGTAATGGCTTTTGATTTGGATATACTCCAATCGTGACTAAAGGACGCCTACTGATACTACTAACAAATGCGATGGTAGAATCTTTTATTGTATTTAACAATACTTACAGGAAATCATAACCTCGATAACTGACCATTACAGACTTCTTCCTCTAGAGACAATTTTAATTGTACCTATTGTACACAACGATTGCCCAAAATACACGTAAAACACAAATTTTTAGGGATAACCTTGCGAATTGTTATCTGTCTTTTTTAGGTAAGTTTAGGACTTATAGAACTGAGAAGTATTATATAAGTATACTATTTAGTATCTTTTATTGTGTGTACGTTGAATACGAATGAAATAATGTACGTAAAGAATAAAATATTTGTAACATACGAGTACAATACTATTAAACATGATAAGGCAGAAATTTCTATTGTTGAAGCGCTGGTTCTAAGAACGTAATTACAGAATATTAACGCAATGGTAGCATTACTGACTTATACCATATATTAAACGAAATTAAAACAGGTTAAATATCATACCATTTAAAATATTGTTTGCAAGACCGTCTCCGCAAATTTTTCGGTAAACACCAACTCCAGGTGCAGCAGTGGTCCGTGAAAAACGACGTTGCACAGGTCTTCGGCGAGCTTCTACCACGGAATAGGAATTCCTTACGTCGCCCTTACGGGTCGTTTTACAGTCTTCTGCAGGGGAAACGTAATGTTTCATACTCTCGTCGTGCACCAAATTCTGCAGACTTGTACCATTTCTAATCTTATCTTTTATCGAATCCTTTTTTCCCCTTTTCAATGTCAAATTATCGAAACTCTTACAGGGCGTCAAGGACGGAACATTATTGTTGCGTATATCATATTTTCGAGGATCGAAAGTACTTATACGTGGGTAATGATTTACTGATATATCTGGCCTTTTACACTTCGTTACAATAACAGCCTGTGATGCAGATGACTCTGGTCTATATCTATTACCACGATGCTTGATATGCATAATATTTCTCTTGATTACCGACGTTCCTCTTTCTTCTATAGCATTTATTACATCGTTAGATTCTAAAAAACCCAAAGGGTTTAATCCTGTCTTATAAACGTGATAGCTTCGTTTATTCCTTTTCTGATTCTTATTATCGTCATGGATAAAACTCTCATCGTAATGAGGCATCTTGGCACAATACATAGTGATTCTTCTATATCATCAACTATGTTATAATAATATTCACAAAACGATATTGTCACATTTTCCGTTTAAATCATAGAAATGGTATATTTGCGATAACAGAGAAAGGGAGTGCCCTGTAGAAATCTTCGAAAGTAGGCACTACACTCGACAAGTTTCTCCTCTGAATATTGATGTAATACTACACTGTCGTTACAAGGTGTTGTGGGACACTGCTTGACATTCAAAATCAGATCAGCAAATAGCGATCATTCAGGAACCGAAATAGCGAAGACGTAAGGTACAATTAGGTCATTATTATTTACAGTTAGCGTCGCAACGAGCTTTATGTGCGCATCGCTCGCTCTTTTACCGACATCTGCCCAATATGCATTGAGGACCTTGACAGTGTAAAATTTCATGAAATTAGCTTAATTTCAGTAATAAAAATAATAATTCAACAAATGCGATGTAACAACACGATCACTTAAAACAACTGCTTGATTTTGTGTGGACATATCAAGGTTTCAAGCTTATAGAAAGCTACACTATTATGTCATAAGAACACATATTTACAAAACGAACTCTAGATGACGGAATTTACTACTTTCTCTGCAAAAACAGGCGGCAAAATTCAAACGGTAATTTGAAACTTCACTCAATCACTGCGACTTATAGGTGTGTCGAAAATAATATAACGAAGAGTCCCCACTTAATAGACACTCATTACACATGTTGCCGTAAGTTACGAAAATTCAACGTATATACCGTCTCGCACTGAGATTATTTCGTGTAAGAACGCCGCCTTTATAAAACACCTATTCTAAAAATAGTTGAACGTTTTTTCACAACGAGATCTCGATATTCAGCAGAGCAACGAGTAGGCGAGGTGATGGGCAGCGGAGCATACTATTGACACAGGATGTCGAACCGCGGATCGGTTAGCGATATACGAGATAGGTGCGCGTAACACGGCGCGGACGGTGCGGCCGTCAGCAGCGGCGCGACGGCACTGCGCCGGCTGCCCCGGAGCCGCTGCTGTCGCACCAGCGAGAGTGAAAGTGCCAGATCCATGCATCTCCGCGACTGCGCCCGCGCCGTGCACACCTGCCCTCACAAACGCTAACATTACGATAATATACGATAGTTAATTTCTGTTATCTAATACACGTAACTCTTCCCGCTCCTAACGTTTAACTGTTATTTTAACTGCCTGAGAATATTATAGCGAACGTTGATAAAATACATAATTACGAAACCTAGTACGTAGATTAGCAGTTATTTTGCATAACATAACACCATATGTTTACTAACTTTGATAGCACAGCAGATTGCAAGATTGCTTTCTGTTACATGTAGAAACGTATGACGAAAATCAAAATATTCGATCGTTCATTAGATAATGCAATTAATAATTATTAATTTCTAAACCTATGCTAAATTATGAAAGGAAATAAAAAAAGATTATTGATTATTTTGCAGCACAAATTAAATTATATCTGAATAAAATTGATCGACTCTAAACGCTTTATACTTTAATTCCATGATACACGTAAATAATAACTGAAATAGAAGCGTGCCAAAGATCTGTGTCACTTGACCATTACCAGACCGCCAGGGTTACACGCAAGGCAATTCTAACCGTATTAAACACGCAACTTAATGGAATAAAATAGAAAATAATACGATATATGTTTGTATTATCACTATCATATTATGTAAGAATGAGTTACATTCGAATAATATAGCAACATTAAAATGGAATCAATTTAAAACGCATAAAAATTAAAAAAAAAATACTTTCATAACGCGTTGTGATATTTTAGAAAGCATTTATAACTAAATCCAAATATGGAATATTATTTTTTGAGGTCATGTGTAAAAAGCATTCATTCACAAAACGGTAATCCGAGTCAGATTAACTAGCAAAACAAATAAAGAAACGCTAGTCACGAAGATCTTGACTAAACCGTGACCCATTAACTTAAGAAGTATATGCGCTATAAAATATTTTTTATTCTATATAAAATGACTACTTACAATACAGAGTAGTAATATGACCGAATATTTTTTAATCTAACCTACCCAAATACGCTATGTATTTATTTTTTGCAATAACAAGAAATCTTAATGACCAAAAATGTTCATTAAGATTTCTTCATTCCACCTCGTTGAACTTGAACTGGTGACGGAAAAATACACATTTTTGACTATGCAAAATCAGTCACTGCTAAGTCCACAAGTTCCAAAATTACTCACTACTTAATCATGGCGCTAGATATTTTTGGTTATTTTGTAAAACTATTTTCACAACTTGTGTATATCGTAAAGTAGCTCAGTACTTTTATTATTTAGATTTTTCTACCAACAGCAGGAAACTCACACAAACGCCTCGGCCACCGGCCACGGTCCAAGCAACTCACTTTCCAATAAACTAGCCTGATCGCGATACCTAATCTAACGGGATCGTATTACTCCTAGCCTTCTACTTAGCTCGCCCAGCCATTATAGCAGGACATCTTTCAATTATTCTAGATATACATAAGTAGGTAGGTAGGTACAACTAGTAAGTTCAATTTAACAAGTTCTACTAAACTTTAAGTTCCAATATTATCCCATACTATTGCAATTTATATTGTTCGCATCAAATTTCGTTTTATGATGACTACAATAGTTAAAAATAAAGACAGATAAAGTAGAGAAACTTTCACCACTAAAATCAAAATAATATTACAAATGTCAAAGTTTATAGACAAACGTGTTGTTATTTGTTGTTATCTCTTTAAACTGTAACGGCCTTAATTGTGTCCGAGTTAAATTCGAAATAAAGTTAATTTATATCCTGTGCTCATTTCATATCTCATGAGTGAATCTGCGGAACGCAGCCAGTCATTAGTAAAAAATTGTGTAAAACAATAAAACACTAGTTATATCATTACGACAGACATTCATCACGTTTTGCTCAACACTGCGGCGACAGAATACCCATCACGATTCCTAATGATACTGAATTACTCCGAGCCTTGAGTTAGATACGGCAATGAGTACGTACAACGAAATCACGTTTACAGTCCCGTAATACAAAACAGAGCGAAAGAACTAACAATTACTATATTAATAATTTTCTCGTTATATAGGAAAAATATAGGAATAGGGTTTTAAAAAATGTAAGAAAAAACTGCTAATCCGACAGTAACTAAAATGTGTAATTACTTTGCTTCCAATTCATTAACTTATCTTTATTCATTTCTTTACTTAATAGCTTTCTTATCATTTTGTAAATAGGACATTGGCTAGTATGACTTTTAGACACGGAAATGAACTGATTTATCAAATCGAACAAGCAATACGAATTCCATACAAGTTTGGGCCCAAGTAAAAGGTTTAGTTTAAGTCGCATACAAGAGATAGCAATAAAATAAAAACCAGTGTGTAGCAATCAGCGATTATTTCACAGTTCATCTCTCACGTTCATAAACAATGCATGTCATTAAGCTTATCAATAACAGGAAGGAAAAATGTGTGAAGGTCTATTGAAGTCTCAGACTAAGAATTTAAAAAAATGATTATCTACAATTAATTACAAAAAAAATTGAACTTGAATATACTTACACGAAATAAATTTTAAATATTAAAAAATAGATAAGAAAAAGTTATATCCATTAGTTATAGTAATTAAAGGAATTTGATTACGGAATAATCAAGTTATTTAAGATAATGGAAGCGAATTATCACACTTGCTCTAACAGTTTTTCAAGAAAGTCAAGAAAATATTAATAACGATCCTGATTATTTACATTAAATAAAATTTAAGATATGGCACATTAATTAACGAGAACCTCATAATAAATTATTCCGATAAATATTATGGCGATTATTGCTTAAGCGCTCAGCTAAGCGAAGCACGAAGCAATTATAAACAGTTTTAGGTAACGAATAATATCCGACTAATCGATTTGTTTCGACGTTTAACAATGCTGACATAGGCAATAGGCAATATAAAATATAATCCTAGAATTGCAGTATTCATTACATAATGCTTTAAACGTTTTACTTATTAAAATGATAACTGAACCTCATGACATTTGAAGAACTTGAATTGCAATGACCTGACCACCTGAGCGCAAATTCTCATCGAAAGGTTAACATTTGACTTACGTTACAACATCTTTGATTTGATTCAAGAATTCAAGCCATCAAACAAAGTTATGACCTCAGCAATTACATGTAAGGTTATAATAATATAAAACCATTTAACCGTGTCGACATTACAGGTGCGAGGAGATTAATCGAAACATTAACTACATCAAGTGTCATTTATTCGCGTTTGATATCAATAATCTGAAGATAATTCGAAACTAGATCCAAAGGACTCGTTTTGCCTTTCACTTTCGTTAGTAAATACGACGAACGACGGTCCTTATGCTACCGATGGAGTCAA
This sequence comes from Junonia grisea, assembly GCA_018235645.1. NCBI lineage: Eukaryota > Metazoa > Arthropoda > Insecta > Lepidoptera > Nymphalidae > Junonia > Junonia grisea. The sequence continues at coordinate 6,850 of DVXP01003892.1, forward strand.
GGTAAAGCAACTAGCACCTGCCGCAATGAGTCCATAAATCAAGATCCATGCATGAGTACATTGTAACATATAAACAAACGTTTATGCAAACAGTGCTATGTGAATAGCTTAAAGGTAATTGAGGAAATAACGACTTGTGCCGAGTACAAATTGGTTCCCTATAACGGATCTGCGCAGAGAGCTTTATGGAATTCGAATAGCCCGAACAAACAACGTTGGGTCACATTGTAAATGACTATACATTTAGATAAAACTTAGGATTGCGAAACATAATAAAAATAACTAAGTTATTCTAGTTGAACAATTAGTCGCGATTGAATTTAATATAAAATAAAATGGTCATGTAATTTGTAACCTATTTATAATACAAAAATGTGGTAACACTCGTAAACTATTTAATAAATCTGAAGACGAGCGTTAGATTTTATTACACACGAAACGACATTGAGATTTTATATAAGTATAACGCATGTAAAACACGATAATAATCTATACAATCTTGATAATTATTTTAGTTAACAACATCTCGTAACCTTCAGCTAACATTTGAAGTATTTATTTGATGCATTTCGTGGGAACCTTGCAAGTAAACTCTTAATAAATATACTCAAACTAAAAGCATTGAATATAATCGAACACTAAGGAAATGGAAGCTGGGCATTTGAACTCTTGTCGACAGACGAGGTCCCGTTACACTACCTTAGCAGATAGGCCATAGCAAGTTGAGCTAGAATCTACGTACATAATGTGTATTGTGCATATAGCATTAAATAAAATATTTAATCATTAGCAAATTAAAAAGAAATAATATTCCAATATTATAATTGCGATATTTAAAATTTAAACTTTACTTAACTAAATTGTCCATCACTATTCTGAACATATTTAAGTAGCCCTATTAATAAGAAAACCATTAGGTAGCTTAATTAATCTAACCTTAGCTTAGCTTAGGTTTTTAAAATAGGAGCAAACCGAGGAATATTTTTTAATAATTTTTAAATCAATTTTGCTTAACATAACAGTTATTATAAATAACACTTGCTTTAAATCCGTTTAAAGTCTTTTATCGAATTATATTGTAAAGACCATCGTTTAGAACTCGACCTCTTTTCGAAGAAAGCAAAATATCTTGAACGGCATTATACGAGCCGCGGCACCAGCTCGGCGGTTTCAAGCGCTAACCGCAGGAATATTAATAAAATAAGTCGGACGAACGCTCCGGAGCGCTGAATAGCATACATAATATCGCGTCTTCAACCTCAGACAGCAATGTCTAATTCCGATAAACCCTATTCAAGAATAGTGCCGTTATTAACAGAGAATAATCATAAACAATATAATGGACTAGCTTCGACATTTTAAGTACGAAAGATTTGTATAATTACAAATGATTTAAATAGAAAATTGCAATTAAGACATACGATAATAACTTAGGAAATAATTAATCCGTTTACAATAAAGTGATATTTAAAATAAGGGAATAATATACCTAATACGAATAGATGTTAGAAACGTAACTACGTTCAATCTTATATTCGAATCTTTAAAAATATCCCTCTTTGTACATTTTAACAATGAAAATGGTATTGGCGAATTCAATTTCACCTAGCATAAAACGTTATAATACATTATTTTATGTTTATTTTTATTACCGACAAAGCGTGTTTTTACAAAAACATAGATGTCGCCGCTTTTCACTTCACGGCTAATTTAAGTGTCCGGGGAACCACGAAGAAACGAAACTTTCACAAGTGACTAGAAACTCAAATAGCCCAATCGAATCCGGCAATGCATTGGCACACAAAATACTTAGCTGTTTATTTACTACGTACTGAATCGATTACAATTTTACGAGTAATCGGATGTGATACATTTTAGTTTTCTCGTTTTTCGATAAAAAAATGGTGTTACAGATATAAAACATCGACTATCAATTTTTTACTTTTCGTGTGCCACTTGAGATATTATTTATTATAAATAAGTAATTAGTATTATTAGATACTAGTTTTTGCCCGTAGGTACGCCCGCGTGAATGTCGTTTATAGCTTTGATGAAGAGAAAACGCCATTCCTTCGACATCAGCTCATTTTTTCAGCACAACATAGAAACCAACTCATTTTCCCATTAAAATACCCCAGGAGCCAGGTATCCCGACTCTGGGCGGGATGTCGGGTTATGTGAGATTGTACTCACTAAACCCCTGCGATGGCCGCCATCAGCACGAAAAACGAAGAGGCTGCGGGATCGCATTCGCAGCACATCCGCTGCCCCTCCCGCTCCCGCGCGTTGTTCTGCTCGTGACCGGCGGAGCGCGTCTCAGAAAGGCGAAGAATGGTCTCGCCCTGCCCACACCCCTCGCTGGTTTTACCTTCGGCAGTCCGAAGCCATAACCGGACTACGGTCCTCCTCTCGGCCGTATGAAACGGATGCGTGAGACCCCCATCTCACAGCCGGAGGGAGTGCCTTATTTATTCTGCCCGGGCTTGGAGGTCGGGGAGAAGACCCGAACGTCGTCTCCGCCGGGCGGAATCAGCACTCTCCCGAGCCCGCCATGCAGTCTCCTTCTGGACCATCACGGTCTCACAGAAGCTGACTACGGCCTACCGTGAAGATTCCCTGCGTAGCATCGCCGACACGACTGTCCGCAGAGAGATTTCGACCGATTTCCTGGACCAAGACCTGCTTCTCCGCGGTCCACGTGGGATACGCTTCCAATGTGTGTTGGGCACAGAGTCTTGGTCCGCCCCACAGTGGTGCCAAACCGCCGTGGCCTCGCGTCTGATCTTACATGGTTACTCTCCAAAGCAACCGTGACCGGTCAGCACCTGTGTAAGTCAGAACGTGACTCGCCGCTTCCTCCGCCTCCAGGCCTTGAAGGCCGGCAGAATCGCACTCACGACGCGTTTGTGCGCGTACTGATCTCCGCGGAAACGGGCGTACCACGTCGTGTGTGCCCTTCGCTGCTCTTGCTGGCTGAGAAATCTAAGGTTTACTTTTATAAGAAGTCCCAAGATTGATCATGTGTGATTCAATGTGATTCGGGGTCAAAGGTCAAAAGTTTTTTCTTCGTGGTTTTGTATACCACGCCATACAATACTTTCCGAATACTAGACCTTTACATTTATTGTAAATGGCAGTGTTTGTATTTGTTAGATTATTTATTTGTGTAATACATACTTGTGCATTCACGCCATAACTACTGAACCCAGTACAAAGTTAGAAACCCAGATTAAATAATAAGCTATCCTTTCAAAATGAGCTATTCCAGAGAGGACTGCTTTTTCTTACTCAAAGCAAAGAATAAACAATATCCATGCAGTCGTATTTGGTAAATTTTACAGACTATTTACGTATATTCTTAATATTTATTATTATCATATTGATTCCCAATGTTAATGTTTCATTAAAAATTATCTCCTAAAAAGACATATACTATGAATTTTTAATAGTAAATCTACCAGGTGTGGGTCAATTTGACAGTTTTTAAATTATTTTAAAACTTACACATTTTCAATGAAGTACCTATCTAATACCATTGTCAAACTATGTGATAATTCTCAGAATATGTTTGTAATACATATGTATATTCTCCTATCTTTACTTTTAGCATATTTGCTATGTTCCATGTAATATCCATAGTAATCATATCTTTCAACTATCTTAAGAAAAAAAAATCAAGACTGATTTTTTTTCCAGATAGATTCAAGATTTCGCCTTGGCACCTGAGGTGATCATTCATATTCCTGATATTATGGCATTATTTCAAATCTGCTTGCGAAAATTACAGCATACTATAATTATGCTTCATTTTTATCAAAGACTAGCAGACCGGTCCGGCTTCGCACGGTAATCCTCAACTTTTTAAAGATTTAATATACAGCCTATGTTCACCGGAGACAGCGTAGCTTCACAACAGTGAAAGAATTTTTCAAATTGGTCAAGTAGTTTCGGAGCCTATTCAATACAAACAAACAAACAAATATTTCC
>DVXP01003893.1:0-10835 GCA_018235645.1 Junonia grisea
GCATTTTGTAGCTCCTTTGGTGCTGCAAATGTCCATGGGCGACAGCATTCACTTACCATCAGGTGATCTGTCAGCTCATTTGCCGTCCTATCCCATAAAAAAAAGAATAAAATTCTAATTCGATTAATGTTCAGACATTTTAAGTTATTTGTATTTAGATATTCTATAATATTTGTAGCTTGTCATATTCAAATATTCAATTATTTTTTTATGAACATACAAGTATAAAATAACATTATCCATAAAGAGTAAATATTTATGTCACAAGCAATAAAATACTATGTTGTATAAATATGATATTCTTTGTTAAAGCAAAGGAAAAAACAATTAATTAAAAAAATGCAATTTAAATTCCATTTCACGATAAGTCCAGTAAACTGTCCTCGTCTATAAATTCTTGACTTCTACTACAATTAAATTAAACGAAGGTTTATTATTAGTTAAAATTGGTATAGGTACTTTGAAGTGAACGGAAATCTATTTAGTCTATAAAATTTCAAATTATCTTTATTATTAGATATTAGAATTTAAATTTAAATTTTATTACATTACAATAGAAAATAGTCGATTTTAAATTGCATATATACTTATACAGCCTTATTATTACAATTTATTAGATAAGAAAAAAAAATCGAAATAGAAATTTAACGAAAAAGTCATTATTATAAGGAACTCAAATAAAAATTTATAAATGACTAATATTTTCATATAATAAGACGATAAAAAAAAACGCGTAATCATCTTTAGATCACTTTTTTCCGATAAAAACTGGCGCCACGAATATAATTTGCGATCTTAATAAAAATTTTAAATTAAAAAAAATCATTTTATTATTCTAGTAGGTAGTATAATAAAAGAGTTGATTTTAACTTGCATATACACAGCCTTATTATTAAAATTTGATAGATTATATATTTGGTAGATATATAAAAAATTAAATTAAAATGTAGTGACACACGTTTTTTTTTTTAATAATAGATAAAGAAGACAAAAAATTCATAACAGACTAATATTTTACCAATAACCAACGCAAAAAACCAACCTCTTCGGTTCACATTTTTTTTAATATCATCGACACCAGACGCCCCCAATATAACAATATAATCTCTGATTCATTAAATCATCAAGAATAAATCACCCTGTCAGACCGTCGGTGAAGGCTAAATAAGTGCTATTAAATAACCAATTAATATGTTATAAAACGCAGGGTGGCTTCGCTAATAACGGTGTAATAGGCGTTCGAAGAGGCAGGTGTGGTAAAGCGATATCGGACACTATCTATACATTTTATCATTCCTCCACAATCCTTAATATTGTATAAACACAAAAGTTTTTGTAATTATATTACATTTTTTACGGAACGGTCGAACTAGTCATTCCAATCTTTCAACAGGTTTTAGTTTATATTATGATTAACGACCTGAGCTTTTGTGTAAAAGGATTACTTTTAGTAATAAATTAACACTTTTTTTCTAATAAATTTTATTTTTAAACGTACTCATATTAAATTTAAATAATAATAAATTAATTAGCCTCTTTATTGTGAGTTCGTTACGAAAAGCAAAACGTTTTTCCGATAATAAAAAGATTACTTTATTATCAAAAAAAATCTTCTACAACTCACCAAAAATCAAAAAGTCCCCCCCAACCAAATCATCAACTCACCATTTCAACAACAACAATCTCTAAATGATCCCATACAAATAGACATCTAAATCCAGGCCTCAAAGACCCCATACGTGGCTCAACAATTACCAGGAGAGCAGAGCTAACGAAGAGTGACGGGGGCTGAAATAATTCAACCGGGCCCTCAGTGACCGGTCAATCATTAATACCCCCCTACCCGGGTGGGGCTTGTTAACTCAATCTTAGTTAACGCAGCCTGTTTTAGTATTTTAGTGCGCCACCTGAAATAACTCCAATAATTTTAGTGTTTGGGCTATGTTCTTAGGATATGTAGGTAATTTTATAATTACTTGGGTTTTTAATCGCTTTGTGTTATTATATTTTTATACAAAATATATTAAGTTACAAATTCAATTCCATGATTCCGCTCCAGCCTTTTAAAATAATAAGTCATAAAGACATTAAACGTGTACGTATTTTTTATTTAAAAAAAAGGGTGAAATCAGTAATTTTGCACTCAATTACATGCTAGGGACGTTCCGACATCTAAATCAGAATCTTAATCAATCTTAATGACTTGGCTTCGACATCGAATACTACAATTAGTGAGTAAATGACGTCACGTTTGACGTAGAAAAATCTCACTTGCAAACGTCATTAACCAAAATGCTGTATTGTATTTCAGGGAACAACCGATATCTGTCAATTCTTCTACCGTTCCGATATATCGTTTTTATCGTACCGACATTCATTAAACACGTTAAAGCAAACTTCTAACAAAATTTTTATTTACAAAGTTGTTCCGACGTACCGTGTCGGCTTTGGTCGCTTTATTAAAAACTCGAACGAGATCCGACTTGCGGAAAATCAACAAAAACTTCGTTTATATTCTCAATTAAAATAAGATTAAAGTGCTTCAAAGTTTCTCTCGTTTATACAATAATTTAAAAAAAAAAACGGTTTGGATTTTTGTTGACATTATATTTTCAATTACGGACCTACCTTTTTATTTATCTTGCTTTACAAATATGTATATATACTATTACAATATATGTATGTATTTTTACACATAAAAACAAATAATAACGCTTGCGTGTCATTAGCGACTTTATACAGTGGTCAACTGTCAAATTGCCCATCTGTCAAAATGACGCGTCAACTGTCACATATATATCGCCATTAATTAAATACCTGACACTCATCGAGTGATAAATTCATTATATTTATAAGTTAACTCATTACTGGTAATCTGTAATTGTAAAAAATAAATTTAAGTCAGTACATTTTACGTTCAAAAGCTTCAAGTGATGAAACTCTAAGACTACTATTCACTTTTTAATTACGTATGTACAATAAACTTTAAAAATAACCTCTTTGTAATTTATATTACATTTTAGTTTCAAAGACAATTGCAGGTGATAAATATATACTTAATAAAGTGCCACGGACGACTTTCGTGGCGTAGCGGTCAACACGCCTGCCTGCGAGGCCCCGGGTTCGATCCCCGGCCAGGTCATGGTGGAAAATGATCTTTTCCTGATTAGCCTGGGTCTTGAATGTGTATCTATATATGTATCTATTATAAATATAGTATCGTTGAGTTAGTATCCCGTAACACAAGTCTCGAACTTACTTTCATAAATACTTGCGCAAATTTTTCACACAAGTTTGGCCGTTTTGTAGACCGCGCGCCTCTTTGTGTGTGTTTTAACACACACACATACACAAAACGCTTGGATAGATGTTGGATACATAACACCTTTAAAATTAAATCCCATTTGATAGAAAACACCATATTATAATCCACTCATAATATAACCAAAGGTGTGCTTAAATCCGGATTAGGACCCTCTATATTTACATTTGCTTAATTTGTTTTTATAATTCGTCCTTTAATCTCGAAGGGAAAGGGTAGTAGGTTTTGAGGATACTTTAAAATATATTTGTCGTAGATGATAGAGGTTCTCTGATTTAAATAAATAACGACGAATATTGCTTGCGGTTTTTAATGCTCTCGCAGACTCTGGGCGTTTCGGGTTCCTTATTAATTCGAATATCAGTTAATAATGCATTCGAAAACAATTATTATATTATAAGATAAATTCAAAAGTGAGTTTGTTCGTTTTTCGACTTTCACATCTTACCAACTGAACAAAATGCAACGGCGTTTTCTTTCCCACAGCCTCAAACAAAATCTACGATTTACGAGTAGCAGAAGTTGAAATGGTGATTGCATTTCATGGCATTGAATGTGGCTTTGGGGCACATAGAGATGTTTGAACCAGCAGCATATATAGTCACTAGATCCTAGAGACTGGCACAGGGCGCGAAAAATGTTTTTACAGCACGGTTAGATTAGGGCATAAACTACATTTGATAAAAAAAATCAAAGTTCTCACACCAATTACATATAATTCTCAATTTATCACAGGCGCGGACGAAGTAGCGGGTTTAACTCTATAACATGCAAGTCTCTAACGGTTAAATAATAAATATATTGCAGTCAATAGGAAAGCATTCGCTTTGTAAGTAACCAGTCCCGATGATATTTTAAAACCGATTACCCGCAAAGATTGTCTAGGAATTCTGAGGAACTTTGAAATGCTTGGATATTCAGCCATCCCACAGTGAAAGGCATCTCATTTATCCGTGATAATACTTGTATCGCAATAAATGTTTTTGCTACTCGCTACTGCGCGTAACTTTGACCGTTGATAATTTCAACAACAACAAATACTCTTTATTGTACACCAATAAAATAAAACAAATCAAATAGGTACATATAAAGTAAGCCGAGAGCCTAGAGCCGAGATGGCCTAGTAGTCCGAACACGTGGATCTTAGCCAATGGTCGCGGGATCAAACCCTGGTTAGCACCGCTGGATTTTCAAGTGCTTTTGTGTTTGTTGAGGAAACCTGCATGTATCGGAAGAAATTCTGACACATGTTTGTGACGCAGTGGAGCAGCGTGGTGGATTAAGCTCCATACCTTCTCCCTAATAGGAGAAGAGGTCTATGCCCAGCAGAGAGATATGTACAGGCTGTGTTACGTTACTTAGAAAGAAAAATGTACAAAGGCGGTCTTATTGCTGAGATAGCAATTTCTTCCAGACAACCTTTGGGCATAGGGCTGGAAAAAAATCTAAAGCGATTTGGAGACAAAGCAAAAGTTACAAATAGGTTTCATTTGTTTTCAAGGAATCCTATGTTCTTAAAATTGAAGCCTATTTTACTGCTGGTAACATCTGCCAATAAAAGTACTATACAAAACTGTTTTTGAGCTTAGAGGGTACAAACAGACGAACATACAGATAGACACAAAATTTCAAGGAATAGATCTTTCGTTATAAAGATCTTGTAAATATTCAAATGCATTTAGTGCTGTTATTTTGATATTACGAACAGACACTTCAATTTTATTTACATGTAAGGATAACGTGGTAGCTGTACGTGGTGGTAATAAAACTTAATGTACTATACCATGACGTTGTTTAATTATGACCTCTATAGTTATAGACCGAAGATTCATTTTCGATTTTCGTTCCATGAGATAGGACGTTTTGGAGATGGTAGGAGCAAAGGTTGATTAAGTACAAGGATCTATTGAATTTGATTCAAAGCGGCGTCGAGGTGACGGTTTACGTTACTTTTTAAATTTATGTAGTGAAAAATTGCGTTTGTACGCTTTTTAAATCTTTATTTATGGTGTTTGTGGTTATTTCGTTCGTTTTGTTTTGAATTAAGATACATGTTTGATATATATTCGCTAGATATGCCTTATTCTACATTTCGAGTCCGAAATGTTTACTTAGTTTTTCTTCTGTTATCTATATAAACAATCTCATTATACAATCTTGTTGTATTTCACATAATACCCAAAACTTCAAAATTCATTTCAATACTTTCTCAATAGTGATCGGTACATTATACGTGTACAAAATTTAAAATAATTCGTACGTCTATAAGTGAAAATTGCATTGCAAGATTACATTAGGTACATCGTATAGCATACTTGCATACAAATTAAGTTTAAAAACTTACCTGCCTAGATTTTTTTATACAGATAATAAATTCCATCAAAGTCAACATTACAGAAAAATTATTTTTATATTCATTACGTGTTTTTAAAAACATAATTTAAATTTCTGACCAGGAAAATTCACCAAAAAACTAATTTCCGAAATCAGACAGACATTGGTAGATATTACATTACACTCACGTAGAAAACTCGACGTCTTTAATCAGCCACAATGCAAAATAAAAGTCGTAATCATTACGGCGAATCAAATAATTTTCAACTGATTATCATTACTGTTTTAGTAATGTCCCATGGCACAGTCGCGCCGAAGTCCTTACCCGGCTATGAACCCGTTACCCGTTGGTCACCAGCGGCGCCGTGACCGGTGTACCAACGCACAGGACCACTTCCGCTCTGCCGGTATAATTATAAACGGAAAATTCAACACCTACCGACTTAGAAGAAATTTGACGAACCGCTCGCCTTGCCATCATGGCAATTTGGACCATATTCTCATGGTACGTAGAACGAAAACCGCTTAAGCGTAACCGAGCTAGGTCCATCGGTAAAAGAAACGAGAATCAACTGGCTATACATTACAAATAGCTTCACGGGAAAATGATGGTTAGCCGCAAAGAAAGAAGAGCGAATTTCGCATCTGTTAAATCGAATAGCGCAGCCCGCAAAGCGATGTGGATTCCAGGCACGTATCAATCTATTTGGCCCCCAACGATTCGATATTGTGCTCACAAAGTAACGATTACTCATACAGAAGTTTATTTAAGACAGGAAGAAATTGCGATTGTATTCTCTTAATGTTTATAACTTCCCAATAAGACGGTTCTCTGTTTGTGAGGAGATTAATTAAAAACGAATTTACTAAGAGATCGAATCCTAATGAGCTTAGCGGGGTGTCGTGAAATATTAAATTTTTGTTTGTGGTAGATTTTAATTGAAACCTTCGGTTATATTGAAGCTTATCGCATTTTTACAAGCGAACTTTAGCGGTGTAAACATTTGGTAATGTTTTGTAAGAAGATTGTTTTAGGGCGATTTTTTTTTATGCGAAGTCGTGCTAATGGATCAAGATGAACCGCAATCCTTCCACAGATTTTGTGATTGTAACATTTAGTATCGTATCAAACGTTATTGTAAGTTTTACAAAATAAATAGAAAGTTTTATATTCTTAATTATTTATATTAATATTGGTGAATAAATACTTTCTTATTCACCTATAATAATATCTTACTATTATTATAAATGAATAAGAAAATACTTATTGTTAATAATAGAATAGAAAATACAATACTGAAAGCAAACAGAAAATTGTGGACGTAACCTCGATTTTTCGACGAAAAGTTTAAATTCGGCGTAAAAATATTGACTTTTAATTTTTACTTATACAAAGAACTGCTCTAGAATTTCAACGAAATTCTCAATTTTATCCATTTCTGAATGTATTTTGAAATAATTCTGCATAATCTGTGAATATCCTTCTAGACACAATTATGTACTTATTATTACAATTTCTGAGGTTGCGACATTTGTCTATGATTAGACAATTATTGCTCTTTAACGGAAAAGTACAACACACAAGGGACAGGACTTTTGTCCACTAAAATATTTTACGACTTTTCGTTTTATGCGTCATATAATAAAATAAGAATCACACCATCTACTTCAACTAAAGTTGGAGGTACGATAGCCCCCCTGTGTTCAAGCCATAGATTAAAATGTTACTCTGATTCACAAATAGAATAGAACTGTTGTCTAGTTATTTTAAAATATAATAAAGTATGTTTACAAATGTGAACTTGACTGTTATATTTGTTATATGCATTGCACCTAAACATAAAATGTACGTAACATTTTTATTCCGTATTCATTAATAAAAAAATTGAAGACCAAAACCAATTTTAGAAAAATTGTAGAAAAAATCCAAAAGTACACAACTTGTTTGGCAAACGTGTGACATAACACGTTTCCACCGAAATTTTTCGTTGACGCATATATGATAATACTATTTGCTTATATCACTCATTACGCAAAGAATCAACACAAAGGCCTACTTTGCCTATCAGGTCATGGAACATCTTGATTTAATTTTCGATCCAAAATGGCATCAGCGGAAGTTTTGCGACAATTAGCCTGAATTCAATATAAAACAGACAGCACGGTCGTTGCAATGAGATTTCCTCGAAGACACCGCCATGCGTCATACGTGTCCTGATGATACCAAAGCTCACGCTGCGCGGACATGATGTCACCGTACCGACACGAGCACACAGTTAATCGAGGATACGTGTACGGACAACGATTTACAGCACAAAGTGCCAGTCCTACCGTGTATTACCGATCTGTGGAACAATAAACAGTGGCTCGTACAGCATAGCAATGAGATCGTATGCGACCAGCGCCGCGCGTGCCATTAGTAACCGACACCCATACGAAGTAATTGACCGCCGGCTAATTTCATTCTAGACGCATTGGTGGCTTCCTCTTTCCTTTTTCCTATCGGTCAGCGGCCACGAGGCGGCTCAGACACGATCTTTTACATACGTAATCAGGTGACCAGATTTTTTTCTTACCAAGTCAGGGTGTTGTAACTTTTGGGTGAATAAAAGCGGGATTCTTTCGTCAAACTCGGGAAATTACAGCTTTGATGACTTCGATCGCAATGATCAGAATCGTACGTGGTACATGGTGACGTTCTTTCTAGATATCTCAAGGTACTCTTTTTACTAAAAAGCGGGTCTGAGCCTGACCCACGCGGGATATTTAAGTCCAAAATTTGGACTTTACGTAATCGACATTCTGAGTTGACTTTTTAAGTATGCCCAGTCGGTGCCCATGCCTTAACCCGGGATTCAATTAGAGATACCGATCGGGAGTCAACGCTTGTATGCACTTGTCGGATCTTCCCCTAATAGGGAAGATAATAAGATACATAATAGAATGATCTTATTTCATTCAACCGATTTTTAAGCCCCACTGCTTATGGGCTTAACGCGATTAAGTGCGTTAGTGAGAGGTCGTTTTTTTGTTCACCATCTATTTTATATTGACGAAAGGTTTACTGGTTATTATTATTTGATAAGTATTAAATATTTAAATGTAATTTATTCATCAATGAGCTTAGACTATATATAATTTAGGTATGTACTCGTACATAGAAATTTCTCTTAAGAACTTATAATACAATATAAAGTCGAAGTTAAATTAGAAAAATAGTAAAATGAAAACTATGTAACTTCCGTGTTGTGTTTTTTTTAATTAATAATTGATCGATTACCTATCTATAATAAATATACCTATCTATAAAAAAACCTGTCACGTTTTACAATTTGCTAACCGGTTACCCTGCAAGCCCTGGTTATGCTACTCCAATGCGTTTCTAATAACACAACATGCCATAACGTTAATAAATACCTAAATAAATAATCGTTTACCTAAGAACATAAACTAAACTACAATTTGGGGTCATTTCAATAACCGTTTACCATGTATATCGGTCAGTGGACCCGTGTATACACCTTCGCAAATGACAAATTAGTGGTCGCAAGCGAACAGCTATTTAGTAAATGAAGATAATTAAGCTTTACGCTGAAATTGTTATGTTTAAACGCGAAATAACCAATGTTTATTAAAGGTTCTATGTTTTCATTTCATTGGACATGAAAATGATTTTTTAATGACGTAATTAGTGGTAAATTAAGTATGATAATCTTTGCAACATTTTATCATTTTTGCGAACGTTTTACTTTAAAATATTTCAAGTTTCAATAATTATTCTTTTTAATCTTCTATATATATAGATAAATGAATTGCTGTTCGTTAGTCTCGCTAAAATTCAAGAACGGCTGAACGGATTTATCTTATATTGGTCTTGAAATGTTCGTGGAGGTCTAGGGAAGGTTTAAAAGGTGAAAACCATTCAAATAATTGCCGGGAAATCTCTAAAACAGCCCTTTTCTATTTCCCATACAAACATTCTAAATTAAGGCAGTACGAAGTCTGCCGGGTCAGCTAGTTTAATATAATAATATTTGTTTCCCACTACTTTAATCAAAAACTGGTAATAGTGATATAAGAAAGACCGCGTTCAGCGATTTAACGCTCTATTTTCACTTCTTATTTTATTTTTAACGCTTTAAAGTAATATCATATACTTAAATGTAAATTGGGTATCGATTTCTTATTTAGTGAAGTAGAACTATAGCCTTTTATAATTAACTTAGCGTGTTGAGCTCAGCGCTACAGCTGTCACAAACACTCTATTAAAATACTATTGAATGATATTAGAATACTATTAAAAACATAACTATTTTATCGCTTATTATTTATTTATAACATCGCGTGTAAGTCTCAGCACTGCAGCTGTCGTGAGTGACTTCAGACCGCGTCGAGTCCACACGACGACCACTTATATATAAGTTGTCCATTTAAATTCTATTAAGCAAGAATGGTCATAGTGATAAATACTTACTAAGTCTTTATTCCATTATTCCGCTAGCAGTTGATTACTTATCATGCTGGTCTCACAGAGCTGTCAGACCGCTCGTCGTGAACGACTCCAGACCGTGTCGAGACCAAACGATCTAACGCTCTTTTTTCACTTCTCATCGTCATCTTAATGCTTTTAACTAATACACTTATATAAGTTAACCGTAATACAGCCTGTAAATATCCCACTGCTGGGCATAGGCCTCTTCTCCTATTAGGGAGAAGGTATGGAGCTTAATACACCACACTGCTCCACTGTGGGTTGGTGGATATACATGTGTCAGAGTTTCTTCCGGCACATGCAGATTTCCTCACGATGTTTTCCTTCACTGCCGAGCTCGAGATGAATTTAAATACAAATTTAGCACTTGAAATATCAGCGGTGCTAGCCAGGGTTTGAACCCGAGACTTTCGGTTTAGATCAACGTGTTCTTACCAGTAAGCCATCTTGGCTCTATATATAAGTTAACCATTAAAATTATATTTAGTTAGTATTTGCCATAGTAATAAACACTCACTAAGTCTTTATTCCATTATTCCGCTACCAGCTTATAACTTAGCGTGTTGGTCTCAGCGCTGCAGCTGTCAGACCGCGCGTCGTGAGCGACTCTAGACCGCGTCGAGACCGAACGATCTAACGCTCTATTTTCACGTCTCATTGTCTTTTTAATGACCACAGATAAAACAT
>DVXP01003894.1:0-10834 GCA_018235645.1 Junonia grisea
TATGATGTACACAGACACTCTACGTACGTTTCACTCCGACACCGGAGCATCCTCAGGAGATGTTGCCTCTACAACGGAACATTTATCTAATTTATCATGGAATTCCGCAAAGTAACGCCTGATTCAATTAAATATTAAAAATCACAACCCGCAGTAACTCGTTTTCCACACACATGAAATTTGGCATACATGTTTAGAAGCTAGTATTAACTTACATATCCAAAATTTGAGCAATTCTGACAGTATTACGTACATAAAGGTCATTAAAAACCTTCTTTATTTTACTCGGTTAAAAATACATTGTAGGCATAAATAGGGTTCTCTCTTTTAGAATTCTTTTGCATTTGTAATATTTACGCAATTTTTCGAATATTGAAGTGATACCAACAAAATCGAAGTTAGTAACCTGAAGTAATGATGTTTTATAATATAGGTACAAATATTTGAATATATGAATTCTAAATCCAACGGTCCAAATATTTAACTCCAAACTAACACCCATCCAAACAAATCAGTACAACAGGGACCAGGAAGCGCGATTAGTGCGCATGCGCCATGAAGGCCGGAGATAAACACTTCCTAACCACGTGCGACGCCGTGGGACCAAAACTGCTCTCACAGTTTGCTCATAGCATGTAGGCGAGAATTACACTGTAAGTCTCATACGTAACGTACATTAGTTTTGTAGGGGAAAATTACTCTGTAAAATTAATTACACGTAACTCAATGCTCTAACAGTATGTAGACGAGAATTACACTGTAAGATTCGTACGTAACGTACGTTACAGAGTTTTGTAGACTAGAATTACACTGTAAAATTAATTACACGTAGCTCAATGCTCTAACAGTATGTAGGCGAGAATTACACTGTAAGTTTCGTACGTAACGTACGTTACAGAGTTTTGTAGACGAGAATTACACTGTAAAATTAATTACACGTAACTCAATGTTCTAACAGTATGTAGGCGAGAATTACACTGTAAGTTTCGTACGTAACGTATGTTACAGAGTTTTTTAGACGAGAATTACACTGTAAGATTAATTACACGTAACTCAATGTTCTAACAGTATGTAGGCGAGAATTACACTGTAAGTTTAGTACGTCACTCCTTACACAGTGTTTTGTAGGCGACCATTACAATGTAAGTTTCGTATGTACGCAACTACTACACAACACTGCTTTCAGAGCATTTTGTAGACGAGAATTTATACTGCAAGTTTCAGGGTCTGTTTCAGAATATCCAAGTAAAGTTCCATAATGTGTCGAGTCGAGTAACTAGCTTCAATCACCAAATAATTATTCCCAATTTGACAGATAGTCTGGTCTATAATATAGCACTCGTTAAACCTTATTTGAAGATTGTGAAATGCTGTGTCCTATAAGTTCAAATTAGCTTATTCTGGACTTTACTTGCATATTGTGTAAGATATCCTCTCTTTTAATAAATGTAAGGCTTCAATAAATGTAAGGTGGAACGCGTTGTTCGTAAGTTATTTCTAAAATCAAAGTCGTAAAAGATAAAATTATTATTTGGACCAAATGTTAAGATTGTAAAACTTGAAGTTTGGTCCAAATTCATAAAGATGCCTATTGCTTGTCAAAACAAACACTGAAAGATTCTCTAAAAAAAATAGCGTTAAAATGGGTAAATAAAACCAAAACACAATAAATTAACATAAGTGTTACTTGCGACCACACAGTGATGTTTATTTTGTCTATCCGTGCCGGAATTATATTTCACTAATCTGCCGCCTACAGCATTCCAACTTATCAAATAATCCTGAAATTATATACAAACTATCTAAACCCTTACATTTATGACATTAAAGATCATATTCCTCTGAACCTTTTATCAATATCAAGTTAAGATTTCGGATGGGCGTACCAAATTATAGTCTAAAAACTGACCCCCACATGTTAAGATTTAAAACGGTTCTGAAGTTCGAGGAATCGCGAGTTGACTCGAATTTTAAACTCATTTATCTTGTTAATGTTCGGGACATCACGTTAAATAACGATCCGTTCTGCGTATCTCGTTAAATTATGGGAGACAGTTAATTTGTTCCTTGTATTTAGTTACAAGTGGGGATAATTTTGGGACATATATTGACTATAATATTATATTGGGAATGGCGATTTAACGGAATACTAAAAATAACATTAAAAAAACCATTTACTGTTTCTTCTTTCATTTTAAGTAGTAGTTTCATATTGCATTTACTGTGAACTACTAAACAGCAATTTTCTTATACATTATATTACGTTATACGAATAAAAAACATCTTGAAATTTCAATTTCATTTAATCTAGACAATATAACTGATAAACAAAATTCACACAAAAGAATTTGGTCCGACACAAAAATGTACAATAATAAGGAACTAGAAAAGCGACGTTTATATATTAAAAGTACCGTAATATATATCTTATAAAACATTTAGGAAAGTGAACAGTTATTATAAAAAACTTAGACAATAGTATGAAAGTCCGTCCGTACGCGGAAGAGTTTAGTGTAAATATTTCGCGTGTACAGTTACATCCTCTCCTTTGTTGTCCGGTCGCCGACCAGCCATTGTGCTATATTTACCAAACAACTAAATTAATATCGGCCCGCAAATTGCTTTAAAACGTAGGCTTAAAATGTCGAAGTATCAGATTTCAAATAGGCACATTTCATGCTGACTTTGCGGATTGAAATTCTTATGGTATACAATGTTGAACATTTTTGTTATTCTATAATATGTACGGTTAATGTTTAAAAATGAAATATTGCTGTAAAAGCATAAGGACATAAGTAGGCATGTTTTAATTACTTTAATAAACAGACAAAAATACATACACTTGTTAATATTAATTTCGCGTAGGAGATTCTGTCAAGACAATTTTATCGCTCGTATTTTTTTGTAAGACCCATCTTGATGACTATCGCCATAGTTTTTTGCTATTCGACATAATACATACTTACCTGTCAAATAATAGTTAACAGAGCGTAAAATAATAAGTCGAACAAGTGCGTGTCGGACTACGCGCAATGTAGTGTTCCGTAGTTGTACCATCGTGTTATGAGGACTATTAATTTCCACAAAACAATAAGTAGTTTTTAGTTGAATTTATAATATTTAATTTAATTGACTATAAATTATTCTTTCAGCATTTTTTCACATTTTAGAAGCAACGGCTTAATAAGGCAGTATAGATGAGGGACACTTCGCACAAACAGATTTTGAACAGAAACAACAGATATTTTTTTAATTTAATTTTTTAAAGTAATTATTCTATTAATTTATGAGGGTGATTTGTATGTATACTCGTACCTAAAATACCACGTATCTAGTATACTCGTAGAAATGTAGATAAACGACAGATGCACAAACGGCTACAGCAATTGTTAACTTAGGCAATTGTAATCCTTATTAATGTATTTCTTCTTCCTCTTATAACATTAAAATTTTGGAGAAAACTGCCACTAAATCATTTTTTTAGAATTAACTTTAGAAGCTTCTTAATTTAGTTGTAAAAATAATATATGTACATACACACCTACCTACATATTTACATACCTACATATATATTATGAAGCTTTCTGCGTGAGTGAACACCCTTCGAGGCCGAAAAATTTGAATTTTAAACAACTTAAGTAACTTAACAAATGTTTGTAAAGGTTTGAAAAATTCTATATATTATTGCAAGGTAACGAAACCTCCTAATGACTGGGCTAATATTTAACTAAAGCAAAGTATAATGTACTTCGGATAACTAATTGACTTTGCACATATTTTATTTGCCATTAAAAACATAATGTCAAAGTTAATTTGACATTATTAAAAAAGTTTTTTATTTGTATAAAAGTCACTGTAGTCGGTTTTTATATTGTGGTCTATTGTTTTGGTTCCAGATTTTACTGGACTGATGGACTCGACCGAAGAACAACCCCATAGAAAGTAGACATTAAGACTATAGCTGAGTAGGTAACTGAGTGAGTGAGCCGTAAAACTAACACTCCTATACAGTCCTTATTTAATACCAACCTTTTTCTGATTATTCCTTCTTAAGCTGTTTACGCAAGGCTTTTCTATCGTAAATTTTATGAGCAGCAATGGCCTTTCATTAGGTGACCTGTCTGTTTGTTCGCCTACTAGGTATTTATATTTATTTATTTAGGTTTAACAAGCAGCGGCACAATATGTTTTAATACTAAGCTTAAGAAAAATACATAATTGTGGAAAAAAAGTCATAGTTAGAGAGATAGACGACACAGTTTTATTTATAAAAAACAGGTCTTCTAAAAACGGCTTAATCAATAAATACATAAGTTTATTTTGTTCTAGAAATGCAACTAGTTTAGATAGTTTTAGAATTAGGTGTCCTTACCTTATATTGAAATAATAATATTTAAGTAAGACAACACTGACCTCACAATTACTTAAGAAACCTTACCCAATCCAAAGAAATTAAAACAATGGATGTACAGTTCAACGACACCCGTGGGACGCCAGCTAATTGTTCGAGCTCTTCGACGCATCATGTGCAAAACTTCCACACGTGGGCGGCTGAATAAGTCGAGAAGTTAATCATAAAATCGTTAGGCTTAACTTTATTCGCTTCAAGGCTGTTTCAGTGTAGGAAGGATATGTATATTTTAAGTGTATGTATGGATATAGATATTATATATAAGGTAATAAGCAGAGGAGTTCGTTTGTTTAATTCTCTAAGTTTCCCAGTCCAATTCTGCTCATTTATGAAAAATACGTAGGTATATAGGCTATAAAACGTTTCACTATGAATCCGGCTTGCCTATTATATATTTTGCATTTTTTAACCCTTTAGACATCAACCGTTCTACGTAAGGATCCAAGATCCAATGATGGTCTACATATATTTTTTCGTTATGATGAAAATAATTAAAATTTAAATCACATACATATAAGAAACCGTGTTATGATCCTATATTATCTTAGTATGATTAAAAGTATGATTAAAAGCGCTAAAAATAAAATTACATGACAGAAGCCGCAGGCAAAAGTGAGTGATAACATACTCGTAAAATATTACCAATACTATGTTATCTTTATAATGAAGCGTTGAATTTATGTGCATAGGAAAGAATCGATTGTTACTAACAATTATTAACACTATTCATAATACATTGTTAGTTTTGTGGGTAGAAACATTTTCCATAAGCGTGTTAGCGTAGGTAGGAGCTTTCTTTGGAGCCACTAGTTTCATTGTTAATGCAAATTATTATGGTTTCTTAATCATATTGATACTGTATTGATGTAAGAACATTGCATTAGTTATTCCTATGGTCCAACTACACTACAACAACAAACGCTTAAGAAAGTTCTTCTTCTTCCTAGCATTTTTCCCGGACTTAGCCAGGGTCTGCTTTATTCTAGCCTAAGTTTTGACAGGTTACTGATTTTTACGCAGAGCGATTGCCGTCTGACCTCCGCAACCTAGAGAGCAAGCCAGTAACCAAACGCTTAAGAAAGTATGTAATAATAATGAATTTAAGACACCATAAACACGTAATGTGTACTTTTTCTTTTTTACCCTTGAC
The DNA here is from genome assembly GCA_018235645.1 of Junonia grisea. Lineage (NCBI taxonomy): Eukaryota > Metazoa > Arthropoda > Insecta > Lepidoptera > Nymphalidae > Junonia > Junonia grisea. Next base: position 5,562 of record DVXP01003894.1, read on the forward strand.
TTAATAGGTCAAGCCTTTCTGTAGCCCGTATAAGGACTGCGGAAATTCTTTTATGTCACAGAAAACAATAAAACCTCTAAGTCGCTCTGCTATTTCTCCTTTTACTTTTATTCCTTTTATTAATAAAAGCTAATTATTAAATTCTAAGCTGGCAACACATTTGTGATTCGTTTTGCCTTTTTTGTTGCAAATCTCCATGGATGAGTCTAACAACATTGTAGTAACATCCATTTACTTTTGGCTACAGAGCGTAACAAAGATACCGAGTAGGTCCGTCTACGTACTTTTTAGCTATATGTGTATGTATATACATAATAAGTACGTACACTACGAGTAAAAACACTGCTTCCTTTCTGGAACAGTCAGGTGAAAAAGATTATTCATTCTAACCAATATTTTAAATGTGAAAGTTTTTGTTTATTTGTTACGTTTCTACGTCTCAACCAATCATCATTAAATTTGCGTAAACTTTGTCAAGTGTACAAAAATTAATTTAGACAGCATTTAGAAATATAATTCATAGACATGTAAAATCTATTGCGAGCACCGTCGCGGGCTTAGTTTAACTAAATATCAGACCACATGAGTCGTAAACTTTTTGTTCCGTAAAATCATCAAATCATTATTATTTGATACTCGTTAATCCGACGTATCACTTGATGATGACTGATGGATGGACAATGACAGTCGAACTTTTTGTCATTAACAAGAACGCCTACGTGCTACCATCATTATTTTATATTAATCAGTAATGATATAATTTATTTTATTATTCACATATCACATTACGTCGAGTTCATTGACTGTAGAATACCATTTTTATTGTATAAAAATATTGTGTTAAAAATAATTTGTTATTTTTATACATATATTTGTTATAGTTCTTATTGTGTAACTAATTATGCATTATTATTTTTTAAGCTTTAACTTTCGTTATTTTTGTTGTTTTTTATGATGAATTAGATGGATAGTTTTAATCATATAGCTTTAAAGTATAACAACGTGTAGTCCAAGATATTTTAAAAAGCAATATAGTACTTATAACAATATTTAATTACGAAAACGCCTGAAAAATGTGAGTTCTCCTGAAATGTAAAAGTAATTAAGCCACTCCTTTTTATACTCTATCATATAAAACCATGAGCATTTTTTAAAACTTTGAATTCCCTATGGTACAGACGTATTTATTGAAGCGCGCCAAACTGTCTGGCATCGATCCAGAGTGAAATAGGGTTGCCACTGTCTTGAAATAAACAAATAAATAAAATGAATTACAGAAAAAAATAGTAGTATCATTGTGCTACCATTATCTGTATTAAAATTGTAACAGTCTTTTGTACTTGTCAAAAACTGGTTAAATATACGAAAAAACCGATTAAAAATTTCTATAAAAAACTAGCTTTTCGCCACGTCTATTAGATGTTGGTTATCGAGCCAAAAAAACATATGTTTTAACCAAAATTCGACTAAATTCTTCTGCGGCTTAGACGTAATGACTACCAGATAAACAATGTTACTTTCACATCTTTTAAAATTTGTATTAAACATATTATTAAACAGTAATTTACTGCTTTGTTAAAATTTATTACAGAGCAAAAACTAATTTTATTCCATTGCATAATGATTGGCAACCCTTAACTTTCACAAACAACGCCGAGAGCCAAGTCTGTCAACCCTGGCAGGTTCACAATATAGGTCGTTCACCTCAACTTGAAGTTCATACCTACAGTTGTTTGAAGTACCTACTTCAATTTTTTTATTAAAATATAGTGGATTTCCCATCATTATTTTTATCTCACTGCATGAAAAAGGGTTGTGTTTTTCGAGTTCTGTGTCTCTATTTCTTTGGCACATAGATAATTTAAACTATTTAAGGGTTAAAGAATAATTATAAGATGATGTTAGATTAAATCTAATTGTGAGCGTATAAATCTTCCGTCCGTATATCCAACGCTTTTCCAAAAGTAATAGGTATCTTGTACTGGGTTTTATGAAATTTTCAAACAATTTTTTTTGTATTAAGTGAGTCCTAAAATAAAGTGCCTATTGCTCCTAATATACATAGTACCTAAGAACGTATTTTTTTATAAATGACTTATGCCTTGTTACAATGCAAAAACAAATTAATTGAATCATATAATGGAATGGCCCTTCAAGGTTGTATATAATTGTTTGCGCGTGCGTACAAGTGTAGGTTGAAAACATTAATCAATCTAAAATGTGAATAAACGGCATAGTGTTGTTATAGACTGCAACCATAATGTACTTATTATGTAAAAGCTGTCCTGTCTAAATGGGTCTAAAGTTAATATTTTGACATAAACATGGTGTAAATAACATTTATTATACATATCGACGGTTGAAAGGCTATTTGGTCTAAGCGCCATTTTTTTTACATATATATTTTTATACACATTTGGATAGAGAATAATTACTCGATTCCTATATTTTTCTTTACTACTAATTTTGATTTGATGCAAACTTTAGTACTTATAGCTTTAATTTGTTATAGAAAATCAGATTTCAGGTAAGGTATAGCTAAATACAATCTTGAAAGGTCTGAACACTAGTCGAGTTAGAATTTGCACATACTATGTGTCGAAGTACCTAATCTCGACTGATTGGTTACCGAATTTTTTTGTTTTGCACAGCAATATGCACATAGTTCAGATCATTCATGTTTCGTAAATCGGACTATAGGTATTAACTTATACGTACTAAGTAAAACATTATGCCTTTACGTAAAAGACTTGTCAATCATGTCAAGTATAAGTCAAATAAAGGTAAAAGATTGTACTATCTTGTACCTATATGCTATCTGTGATGCAATCTTATCTATATTACTGCGAATGGATAAGGTAAATGTTATCTTTTGCTATGTTTTATCTATCTTTCTAACTTCACAGTAAATGTTACTCATATCATACTAACACCAGTGCCCTTATTCTCTATGCCAAATCAAAACGTATTTCTATGTTGAAATACGTTACTGTGTTAAAACCGTATATTCTCTATGACATTGTGAAATCGAAATGTCACGTTACGTGGCGCGTTCCATGCTGTCAAATAAGTAATTAAGAAATTAACAAAAAATAAACCGGTAACCTTTTTGAAAGATTGTTAATAGAAGCGGATCGTGCCATCTCCAAAAAGACAAGAATATCTATGCTATTCCTTATGTTTTCAAAACGTGTGCTTACAGAATACCATTAAATAAGACGTAACGTGCCATGGTAAGATTATTTGACAAACACGATATGACGTCATTCGTTTTGGGCACGTTACGTGACATAGAGAATACGGGCCCAGGTGCCGAACTCGTTTGTCTCTCATTGTTTATAATCACTAATTAATTAATTAATTAACCTTGACATACACAAGGTGAACTCAAGTTAGAAAAATATTTTGGGATGATATAAAGTACATAATATCAATATGTAGTAAATAAACAAATAAATAAACAATCAAATTCTCTTTCGTATTTATAATAAGTATTACAAAGAATTTTTATGTAGGTATTGTTTAAATTTTTTTTATTTACTTAAGATTCCATTTTTATACCATCTAAGTCGAGGAACAGGTCAGTGCCAGTGCCTCATACTTGTATGAGCTAAGATCTTCTAGTGAATCTTAGATTGAGGAAATCTTTTCATCCCTTAATTGCCACATCAAAATAATTTACTTCTAAAACTATCACAAATAGGTTCCTAAACTATGTGTTTATTTTAAATGTGATCGCTATCAAGCGACACTTTTTTACGAATAAAAATAATACTTATACGAGAGATTTAGTTACAAAAGTCGTTCCGCTCAAATACGTTGAAACAAAGAAGATCAATATCTCCGTTCACGAGTGGTTTAAGATATAAATTATGTTTTATTTTAAACCTTATTCCTTATAAAATAAAGTACATTTTTCATACCATCCTAGATACTGAATCATCACGCGACTACCGGCTTGAAAAAATGCAAACAATTTTAATTCTCGTTACGGGAAGTGTAATTTAAGATTAATTGATATTAATATGCCTTACATTTTATACTTGAAAAGGTGTTAAAATTATAAAATTGTTTATTACAATAATCATATAAAGATGTCCCTAAATAAATTATGAAATACTTTGCTTCGACGTTTCAAAATGATTGCTAAATGTGACTATACAAAAAAGTATATTTTGATATCAAATAGACAGTGTAATGTCGGTGGAATAAAGCTAACAATCGATATCCCAAATCTTCTTCCTAGTATTTTCCCGGATTAACCAGGGTCTGCTTTATTCTAGCCTAGGTTTCGACAGGTTACTGATTTTTATGCAGAGCGATTGCCGTCTGACCTCCGCAACCCAAAGGGCAAGCCTGTAACCATTTAGACTAAAATATTTTACCTTCTATGAGTAACGAACGTTATCAGGTGATTGTGATAACAACCGGGACCGACGGTTGCTCTCCGAGGCACGGTGAGTAGACCCACAAGGACCAGACCTTGGAACAAATGTTTATATAAATACAAACATCCGCCCCGAGTGGGAATCGAACCCGCGACCACCGGCGTTAATAGCGCAGTCAGCACCACTACACCATATCCTAAATATAATGTTACCAAAGGAATAAAATAATGTAAAAAAGGTATATATTCGTTATTTATCATTTAATTATATTTTGTTTATTTAATTATTATTTATTATTTTAAAATCAATAACAAATGTAAATTTTAGGGTTGCGACATCCTGTAGGTACAGATTAAATTGGCAGACAAGGGAAATGAATCATTACGGGTCAACAGCATTATTAGTATCAAAACTTACTTGTTATCTATTAAAAGCTCTATATTTAAGCTTTTGTTATGACAATCTCACTTAAATTATCTTATCGTTATCAGTGAAACACTTATATCTGTGCCAATACCAGGTATCGGTTATCAACTGGTCATGTCATTGTTTTTCCCAATATAATCAAATGTTTCTTGACATTTAGATTTTATCTATTGATGACGTAACAATAGAAATTGATAAGAATATTACAACAGATAACACTGTGCTAAGTTTTAGTAACGAACATCATAGGTACGTGACTTTATTTGTACCGCAGCTCAGACCTTTACTTTTATTAGTATACCTAGACAGTAGATATTTTAACACCTCGTGCAAATCTGAATTCTCGTAGGATTCTAAATGCAATGTATTGGTTTTTTGCATTTAATTATGTTTCTACTTATGAATAAATATGATATCTTCTAGTGCTGATGATATTTACAAAAACAAGTATACCTAACT
>DVXP01003895.1:0-10832 GCA_018235645.1 Junonia grisea
AAATTGAATGAATGGACCATTTTTATTTCAGATAAAACATAGTTAAAAATGCAAGAAGTGTAAAAAAATATAGTTTTTATAAAAGTAAAAAGTAACAAATATTTCTTGTCTTTTTTTTAATTTTTTCATAAAATACTATATTTTTTAGAAGTGTACTATATTTTTAATGGCTTTTTATGAAAAATTCTATATTTCGCTGTAAAAATGTTGGCAACCCTAGTTGATACTCTAATGTGGTGCAGAACAACAGCTTATTTTCAAGAAAATATGTTTCATATTTTACTTATTCTAAGGTAGGTCATAAGTAGGTAGGTATTTTCTATCTATTCGTATAATGATTACTTTTTTACATAATATAGTATTTTCATCTGTAACGTTATAATGTTATTATTTTGAGAATTAATTTTAAATGAGATGTATTAATAGTATACTTACTTTTTCACAAAATACAACACAGTTTGTTTAAAATGTTTAATTAATTATAATCAAAACTAATATGGGAATATGCCTCTACGGAACACTAAAACCGAACGTGTTCCCGTTGGCTACGTGCGACACCAGCGCCGTAGTTTCATATTTAAAATGAAGAGCATTTTAAATATGAAACTACGGCGCTGGTGTCGCTACATCGATCTGAGTGAACGGTCGATATTAAATCCGCTATGTATAAAAATGCTGTGAATCTGAAGTAATTAGTGTTTGGACATCACCGCCTGTGTCACTTGTGTTACTAACTACCAGCGCCTGTGGAGAGCTTATAAATAGGACCTAACGCCTGCTGGCTGGGCCCAGTTGAAACACGGATTCGGCGCGACTAGAGGTAAGGGGTTAGGGCATTCTCTATTATACGCAACAATACTTTAAATAAAATGCAACTTTACCTTTATAGAGGTAATTTAACCTAAATTACAATAACAATAGGTTGATATCAGAAAAAAATATAGTCACTTGCCTTAATCTAATTAAATATAAATTAATAATTTTATATTTAATGTCGAAATATCAAATTTAAAAAATGCATCTTTATGTTAATATAAATTTTGCAAATACCTGTAGCCACCAAATACCGATCTACTTTAACAAATTCTGCAGATTAAGTAAGAAGATAGGAAAATTGACACGAGATAGTAGTGCATTATTATTAATACTAAACCATCGTTGGAGGATTTCAGATAATTGAATTACAGACGACGAGCGACAAGCCTCCTCGGACTTATCAATCCCTATGTATCCCTGTACAATACCGGGACAAGGAAAATGTTGCGACGAAACTCTCCTTGAATCCGTAACAAACTATTTCCTCCTTCTAATAAATGGCTTCTTGTATTATTTTTGTCGGGTTATTTTTTTCGATATTTTTCTCCGTTTTTATTTATAAACTTGAATGAGATTGTTTTACCCTCTATACTAGTTACTAGGTATTTGTAATAGAACTGGGGTAACTAGGGTAAGAGTACTAAATCCATCAACTGCCGTGGGTTACGTTCCCTTACCTTAGGGTGGGTGTAGCCTATTTACCTTTTTATCTAAATATTGGTTAAATAACTAATAGTACATATTGTTTAATGACAGCCAGATATAGATTTCCTTATGACCTCCATAAAAATGTCAAAGAAAATGTTATGTATACAATTATGTACCCTTAAGTTAAGAGATACAAATGGGTGAAAAAGTGGATTAGAAAGCCAAGATCCAAAATTGTTGGCGACATACTTCGAGTTTATTTTGTATAGCATGATAAATTTTGGTGGCTTTCCAAGTTTAGCTGTCCTTCAAATTATGACGCCCAAAATCCACGCCTCGGGGGACTGAGCATAAAACCGCCTTTGACAGAAGCTTGTTACTGCGAATGTCTTGTACTGTCTGACTATCAGAGTTTATTAATTTAACATGAAGACGAGAATTTGTAAACAAGGAGATTAAGCATCGAGTATACCACTTATATTTATGTATGAAATAATATTATACCTTTTCTGACAGTATGGTGGATATTTTAAATATAATTCGATAAAGTCATCCCTCTTGTCCCTCATTTTTTCTTTAATTCTTAGTACGGTCAGGTATAGCTTAAGAAAATTTACCTTTGTTACTAAACTACTAAGTGTTTATATTCGTATATTTAGAGACATTGTTTTGATAACAAATAACAATATAAAACGCATTTTTTATCAGCAATTCTTACGATGGTTCTATTTTATGGCCATCCGTATCGTTCCGAAGCTATCCATAAAACTACTTATCCGTACTACTCCTACGTGTAAATTGAGACATAAAAGATGGTTCCTTTGATATCATTGTTTTGATATATTAGATACTTTCACGAGACGAACAAGTGAAATATAGGAAAATATAGCCTTGTGGTAAACGAAGATTATGACCACCACATGTAGATATATTTATTAAAGCAAAACTAATAAGTATCTCTACCATTAGTACTCCACAAAGTGGTCCACGCATCATAATGTATTAATGATTTAATGTTCACTGCTTCAAAAAGGAGGTGGTTATCAATTAGGTCGGTATTTTTTTAAATAAGAGTAGTAAGCAGATGAGTCGCGTTTAATGATCTCTGCAATAGTGTCCACAAACGCGTCGCGTCGTCAGCCTGAAAAGTAATTAGAGGTAGGATTGAGAAAAAGCACTGGGCTTTCGATTACCCGAAGCTACGTACTAATAGTACCTATGTATATTATATATTAGCTATTTTACACTGATCTCAGAATGAGAGTGTGAGTATTGCTGCGTTGTGCCCGACTCAAAGGCAATATATGTATGTTTTGTGTACTTATCTATTGTGAGACTTTGTTATTTATTATTATAGATGTATTAATACAAAGTGATATTTGTAGATTTGATATTTTGTACATTTCATTTTTGAATAATACTTCTTTTAAAATATTTTCTTCTAAATAAATAACACGTTAAGAATCCACTAGAATTCTACTAAATTATCTTTTGTTTATTTTTTTCAGTCTTTATTAAGGTTTATGATAAAAGAACAACATAATATTTATAACGTTTATTGAAAATAATAAAGATCTTTTGTACGCCCGGACTTTACAATCAAAAATATTTTATTTATAGCGTAACTAACTTACATCGAGTTCACATTAATTAATGCTTGGTATACAATACATAAAAGCGTATTACTTAAAAGTATATATTCTACACATATTTTTTAAATGCACTAAAATTGAAATAACAACAAAAAATTGTGCGAATTACATTAGGAGCTTCGTTTTGAATAAAATATTAAGCATATTAGGACTTGGATAAAAAGTATACGATTATTAATGAATACGTCTTATACTACAGTCCATAAAAATATTTATAAAAATAAAACGTCTCTATGTCTCATATACATGGATATCCTGCCATACACTTTAAATCTATGTGCTTTAACAACAACTTAGCCTTTACACTACTGGGCCCTGATTCTGTGTGACAAATCATAATGAAACCAACAATATAAACGGGTTATTTGCTCCGTGTTTGCTAGCAAGTAACTTATTATCAGCGTAAAGAACATCTCCGTAATACATGATCATTTTTTTTTTCCATTTTTCTGAATTTCTCGAAAAATCTCTCCTCTCTCCCTCTCCTTGATGATCAGCAAGGTGTCGACTTTCGAGTCAACGACTATGTGAAAATGTAACGATTTATGTGACAAATGTAACCCTGGGGGCTTACATTTTTGTGGCTAAGCGTATTCTCAAGAATTATGAATGACGTAGTACGGGTAGTACATTCAGTTCGTTATGATTTCTTATACAGAATCAGGGTCCATGTTTTCTATACATGAAGCAAAAATTGGTCTCTTTCTGACTAAACTTCGCACAGCTATCGAATAAGCTAGCGAACCAGTCGACTAAGTCATGTCACTACAAAATATTTCTAACGTTTTACCACTATATAAAGAGTGAAAATAAGCCATATTTTAGTTATCCGTACGTCAAGAGTTAAATTTATTATAAGAATGAAGACAACGAATTTCTAATAAAAATGAATGGACAAAATTGGAAGCTGGTTACATCTATTTATATCACATATCTATATAATATGGTAGGTATTTTTTGGAGAATTTAAAGCCCGTTGATAAAATTGCGCGTTCACTTGTGATTGTAGCTATCATTCACATACAAAAATGAATATAGAAAAATCATATATTTAAATTTAGTCCAGCTGAACGATAAAGTTTATTAATTATGATTGTTTATGTGCCAAATAAGAACATTTAATTACTCATTTCAGAACAAGTCTTACAAGTTTAAACTCAAACTGACGACTAAAAACTCAGTGTTTATTCGGCGCTTATAAGCTCGTATTTTGACATTAATATTGTAATTCATAACACTCGATGTCATAGTTCAGCGACACGAGCTTAAAGTGAGCGTTCAAGTGTATGACAATAAGAATACGAGCACGAACACGTATAGAAAATACGGTGGATGTCTAAAGGCTCTACGAGACAAAAATACGGGTAAACGCCCTTAAGCTTTTGTTGTTTCGTTCAAAATGTTCAAATTATGTAAATACTTGAGCATGAAATTCTCAAGAATACTCATCACATGTGAATGCTCAAGTTCATCTTACATTATGAATTTATACGTAAAATTTAGCGATGAAATTGTGCTGCGTACCGCTTCTAAAAATCCGTATAAAAATCCAGTTTTAACATCCTTACACTACGTAATTTTGAAACAATATGTGCCATTAAATAAGTGTCTAGGTTCTTTTCTATTTTAATTTAGGTAATTCATAAAAATCAAAATAGGTTTTATTTAATTGACATTTAATTTTACTTCCTTTTATTCGCTTACAAATTTTATAGTTCCCTATTTTTTTAGTTTTTCTTGGCACTTAACAAACACTCTTACTTTAATCTATTTACAAGCATATTAAGTTAATTATTATATTACAAATACTTCCTTGGATTTCTATATTAATCAGAAGCATGAGTTATTTAAAATGTCAATGAAGTTCAGAATAGATTTAATATTAATATCACTTTTGGCAGCATACATACTTTAAGAATTTTCTAATTTACTGCATTATTATTTTTTATGCTTTTAAAGAAACAAACTTTTAATAAGATTGTGTATTATAAAGTTATAATATACGACCATTCTTGCGTTACAAGAGTATAAAAATGTTTTTAATTAAAATTATAAACAATTGAAATTAAAATAATTTCATTAATAATGAATTATGGTCCAATGAATAAGTTTAAATTCATAATTTAAAATATCAGAAAGAAAAAATAAATTATTTAACTATTTTTTTTTATAAGATTTTCTTAGTTGAGTTGAGATTCTTAATATTAAAGACAGTTTCTTTCTATATTTAACAGTTAATACAAGGCACTGCCTTAAAGTTACTTTTATATAATACAACTTTTGTAAGCAAATACATAGGTATATGGATACAATATAATTATACATCTATGTATACTTCCTGTAAGAAAATTCATATTTTTCAAAACATTAGTGGTTAAACCTTACAAAAGTAACAAACTGAACAAATCATCGGTTAAATAACTATTAAAGTAATAAAAAGGCTTAAATTGTAGTTCACAACCTGTTATTGTAATAAGAAGAAAAAAAACTAAATTGAATATTCAACAACAAGCAATTTTAGGCGATACTTTATTTGATATCATACAATTATATTATAGTTGGTTTTTTAATACAATGTTGCTTCTCAAATGGAATAAAATCGAGGAAACTTGAGTGGACCCGGCATAAACAATAATTATTTAAATTATAATTATTATTTACTGAACAGTGTTTTTCAATTCCGTTAATTCTTGTATTTACTACTTCTTTACTGTAGGTAATGTATAATCGGGCAAGCTTGAAGCGTATTACAATTCCGAAGCATATAAATAACTTATTAAAAGTATTAAAGTCATATATTTATTATAGGTATTTCACATGTATGGATTCTAACTATATTGTACTTATACGAGTATCTACATTAACATTTTATTGCACCATAAAAAGTCAGTAACCTTACTGACGTAGTAGCGCTATAGAGGCGTTTCTTCTCCTGACTCACTATATGGCAGTCTAACAACTTTAGCGCCAGCTAACACACCAACACCTTCCAAACACGACCGTCTGTTTGACAAAACGTCTTTTAAGAATGCTCTTCTAGGACCTGCTAAATCCGTTCCCGTTATTGATCTAGTTAACTTTTTCAATGCGGGTAGTTTTAATGCTTCTTCATAAGACGGCGGCTCATCTGTAGGTGTCGTTTGAGCTCGACCCCCAAATGGATCTCTTGAACACGTTGGTGACAATTCTCTTGAGAAATATAAGGTATTTTCTCCATTTCTTCTCACTTGAGATTCGGGTATAGGTTGATAAGTGACAGTGTTACTTGTTAAATCATCCAGAATTTGTCTCGCACTTCTAGCAGATGTTAACACTCCGGCCCAAGACCGTCTATTTTGTTGTTTAGCTTCATTGGACCTGGAACTTCCAGCGATATTATGACTCGAATGTGTTCCAGCTATGGTAACTCGTGGCCTTCTCGTCGGTTCATCGAATGATGCTGCTTTTATGGCAGGCCTAGTAGGTCTTTGTTCTGTTTCGATATCAATAAGAACGGCTGCGTTGGATGCACTCTCCGCAGGATCTTCTCTCAGCGCGGCATCAATTCGCATTGCTTCTGAGTACGAAGGTACAATTGCACAATTACCTCGAATAGCTGCAAACAGCTCCAGACTATCAACAGTAGAGGCATGAGAAAGTGGGAGGGTACGTGGAGGTCTAGACGCTGCACATAGAACAGCGCTTTGCTCATCTGCTAGAGCCCAGGAGTAATTTGTAGCAGGAACTGGCGGCAATGTATCAGATAAATGTGTATCTAAATCTAATTGTCGGCTAGGATCTAATTCGTAGTTTGTGCCGAATATTTTTGTTATCTGCAAGATAAATTAATATTACTTTTTCTTGTATGATTTCAGTGTTTATTTTTATTCTGAGTAAGAAATAATGGGATATAAACTTACCGTATAATGTACATATGCTGTGTTACATTCTATAACAATTCTAAGTGGCCAGGAAAGGAGAAGACAAGAAAGTGTCCAAAAAAGTAGTTGCGAAGAATACCAAGGACAACGGTCTGCGTCCCTAAAACATACAACACATTTTAATTTTATTTGTTTAAAACGAATAATAAAGTCTTTCATGTACTCTACTCTCAACTTACCTGTACGCTACCATGTATTCCCTAAAAGAACTAACACCTATTAAATCTAATCCTTCACGCATTTCCATGAAATCATCGAATCTCTCATGTTCTGCGAAAAATCTTGACCTTTGATCTTCGAATTCTGTAACAAGAGGAGCACTTTATAAAAAATGAGTGCAATTATCCGTTAAACTATCGACTCTTGTATTTTTTGTTTAAAGCTTCTACTTCTTTGAACTGTAAAGTAAGTTCGGTTTGCAATATAGCAGAGAGTACTTTCAAACGTATGGGTAAGTTGAATTACAAAGCGCGAAGTCAGCCTTTGTATCTGCTTGCAACGTTTTGCGGTTAAACCGGAAATTAAATGCACTTAAACTTATTTTCAAAGTACAAAAAACACAGCGTGTAATTACTTTTCATTTTGTAAAAGATCTTTGCGACCGTCCTTGCCTTATAAAATTCTTTTGTTTCCAACAATGGCCTAAGCCATTGTAGGATTTTATTAATGACCATCATTTGTTTGCAGCTTACTTGAATCGGGGTTTGATATCCTTATTCCCTCAAAATTTAGCGGAAAATTCTTTTTATTTAAGAACTGACTTTGTTTAATTTTAAGTAACTTTACCGCTGGCGGCCTCGATGTTCGCGAATGCAAAGCCCTTGCTGAATCGGACTTTAGTGATGGGTGTTTTGGAGTCTAGCACCAGATTCCTGGATGCATCTCGTTGGCCGCAGCAGGCGTGTGCGAATGATGTACTGGCACTGTGTGTGTTGACTCGCTCGTAATATACCTGATAAAAATTAGTAATTATTAAATTATCAAATGTATTTAGAGAAGAAAATAATAGTAACAAAGCTTACCTATGATTATTTCAAATGCATTTGAGTATATATACCTCGTACATTGGATATAAAAACTAATACGTATATTATAATCTTTATATTAGGTACTTTACTTTTTATACATTAAAAGCCGAATTAACTTTATTTAAATTATAATCAATTTAATATGTAATAGAATATACTAAAAGGACAACAAAGGTGAAAACAAGGACAAAAGATAATTTTTTTAAACAAACAATACTTTTGTTCAATGTAACGTTGTTGTGTTTTATTTATAAATAAAAATCACTTTCTCCAACCCAACAAATATAATGTTATCTAAAACATTTTTCCCTAACTACAGTGCGTGTTAAATGTAAAAACAGTCAATGAACTGTGAAAAATGTGTCTACATTTCAGTATTTCACTTTACGATAGCAATGACAAATGGCTTTCTCCCTTCCGTTTGTTTCGATGTATGTAAAGTGGATCGATCGGCATGGTAACGAGTTCCTGAGGGGAAGGACGTTGAGTCTTGATATTAACGTTAAGAACAAAGTTAAGGTATTCAAATGATTTAATTAGAATAAGAATAAATGTTTGGTTGGGCCTGTTTTGATTTTTGTAGAGTATAAATACGTTTCTTACGATATATTTTGTTTAAGTATTATTATTATAAAATTATTCTAACGTTTTCAGTATTAATTACATGGCGATCGATTTTTCTGTAATCAGTTGTCAGTACATATGTACATACATCGGGGGAATAATAATGAGCAAACCTTAAAAACGCTGCTAGAAAATACGTAATCAAATTACTCACAGAAAAATAATCCTTTATCTGTTGGTAAGCATATCGCTGATTTTTATTAAGTAATTCTTTAAAAAATACGATTTCCATCGAACATTGGGACCAAAAATCGTTTATACAAACACATTAAATACCAACAAAACACAAAACCTCAATCTTTGAAGACGGTTAAACAACATAGGCAGCGTTCGCACGTGTGGCGTTTACCTGTGTGGTGGTGTAGGCGTCTCCGTTGCGGTATCGCGTGACCTGACGCTTCCGACGCACGTAGTGGTAGCAAATGGCTTTCCACCTGGTGCAAAAAATTGTGTAATTTTCTTCAAAAATAAGCGGCTATAATGTTAGGAATATGGTGTACGTGTATGAAGTTGGTACGACCTTTAAAATAATGAAGTTATTGTTTTTATGCAAATGAATTTTGGTTGTATACAATGTTGTTGAATTGAACTTAATATTTATACACAAACTATTATATTTTATTACGTAGATCTGTTTATCGAATTTGTTCTATGTTTAGAATGATTCACAAGCTAAAGCAATAACTTAAAACATTTTCTCAATTTAAAGGAGTAAACAGAAATGCAATTATTCAAAAACCTAAAACAAAATGGTCTTGCTGCAGACAGAAACCAGTTACCAATACATTAAAGTTATAAATATGTTTTGAAATCACCTGAGGGTAATACGTAATATAAGCACAACATAACTTTCATATAACGTTATTACAAGTCGAGTCTTGCAAGTTGTGTGAACTTTATAACATTGTAGTTTAACCCTTAACATAAATTCGTTATCGCAAAAATATTTTATATCTACAATATAACTGTAACTTTATATTAAATTTTTATTAAATAGGGTAAAAATTGTTTATTTTTTATGAAACGACGCCAGAAACATTATCTCAAAGAGGGTTTTGATGGCAGGGGAAACTGGACGATACTTTTGTTAGTCATTTTTCGCCCTATTTCCGTTGTGACAGAACATTTCAGTGTTATATGTCCGATATTTTTTGAGCAGGGACAAAAGGCTTAATTACTTGAAGTATTGTTTCAGAATTCACAGTGTTATTATAAATTTATGCCTGAAAAAGAGGACACGAGGCAAAAAGCGACCTCGAGTCCTCTTTACGTTTCTGGCTTCTGAATTACCTACCCCTTACGTGTCTGAGGGAAACCAAATTACAAACTTTGAACTCCAACGCTTTGCTTTGTGTTGTTTAATGAGGTACTCTTTTGAAACAAAATTGCGTTACCTTATACATGGGTACTTTAAAAAGTTATTAAGGTCATTAACACAGAGTGTTTAATTATTCCATTCTTTCTTTAACAATTTTGTTGTTGTGAGTTGTTTTGTTGAGTGTTGAAAATACTACATTCAGATTTTAATGCTATACTAATTAAAAATAAGTGTATCGTTACCCTAAAAAGCATCTTACAATGTGCCTGCATTTTACAGTAAAATATTTATGACGTAGAAAGTGATCTATCAGCAACAAGTTAGAATTAGGATACTGGTGGGAATAGCTCAATTTAAGTTTAAAACGAATAGGTAAAATGTACGATACATAAATGTTTGATCTCGAGCCAGTTAACATCATTTATCCATTTCAGGCGGCCGGGACGTGAGCGGGATACAACCTGCGGAACGAAGCCTTTTACCTGCTGTAAAACTTGATAAACTAAAATTTTAATCACGTTACCTCTGAAAACATTTATACTGTTTTTTCATTAGTTATAGCGACAGAACGCAATAATAAAAATTAAGATTAGAATATGATGTTTTCAATATATACTTATTTACATTAGATATAAACTAGATATGATTTGGGATTGAAAAAAATGGACCGTGTTTTTTATTTAGATACAACATATAGTGTTTGTAACAAATACAGAGATGTAGGTAGTCAAATAATGTTTGTGTGAGTAGTCAGTCTACGTTGAAGCAGTAAATGGTGTGCCACAAGTTCATTGTTTTATTTCATTATTACTCATAAATATAACAC
>DVXP01003896.1:0-10830 GCA_018235645.1 Junonia grisea
GGTATCTGGAAGAGATCTCTTGAAAGAGATAAGTTATCCTATGTACGACATCTCTAATATTTATAATTTTCTGTATGATTTATATTGGTACATAAATAAATAAATAAAAGAAAAAATAATACATGGTTTCATAATATCAGAACTAAAGATCCAAAAATGAACTACAACTATAATTCGGAGGCATTAGACTACCAAACGTCCCAAACGACTTCTATCGATATACTTTTAACATATACCACTCAATCATTCCTTCTTCCAGATAAAAGAACATGGATTAGAAGATACAGAATTACCACTTTTAATGGTAAATATGATCTAATTATATAATAAATCCATACAACGTATTATTAAAAAAATGTACCATAAGTACAAGTAGGTACATTTTATATTTACTCATTTCAAACACCGTAACATGTGGCGGAGTGTATCTGCGTATTATAATATTGCCCTTTGTGTCGGAAACCCTCATTAATGAGCGCGTCCGCGTTGACGTGTCGAGTTTTGTACCTTTTGTATGATCTCTTAAAACTTACACTGACTTGCAAGGAACAATCAACTTTGTAATTATTACGAATCATTGACTGCAAAACTAATAAAAGCGTTTATAAAGTACTTTATTAACAGCTTGTTGCCTGCGGCTATTCTCGAGTATATTTATGAAAATATGTAACCCCGAAAACAGTTTTATATTCTAGATAATTTGTACCAAGACTAGTTAGGACTCAAAGTTTAATCCAAAAAATTAGTTCCATTGAACAATAATAATTTTTTTTATGTTTCCTCATGATTTTATGACTAATGGTTTTGCAAAAGAGGGGCTAGACAGGACAGGACTTTTTCGATCAAAACAACTTGAGTCGTAACGAAATAAAAACATTTTCCCGTAGAATTTTCTCGTTTGCGTCAAATGATACACAAATAAAATTATTTTGAAAGGATATAAACCACGTATAGTGATTATTATCTCGATGATAAAGATGATAATAATATTTTGTTAAAGGAAAAATTGTCCTGTACAGTCCCTCGTGTGTGCAGACCCGAATCCGTAGCAGCTGGCGGCTAAAACAATGCTTCCTTAAAGGCGTTCGACCAGCAGTGGCATTTTAATACCCCTATTTAATATAGGAGTATTAAAATGCCACTGCTGGTCGAACGTTTGTTGTTTTTTTTTTTATTGAAATTTAAATTTATTTAATACATATTTTTAGTAATAAAAAAATTAGTTAAATTAACATTTTCCTTAACACCTAAAGGATAAATAATAAAAATGAAAAAAATCTTGATTTTTTTTAAACAAAGAAAATTTATAATACTACTACTATTTTCAAATATCTGTGTAAATATATGTATTCCTTATTACAAAGCATTGAGACTACTTTGGGAAATATACCACTAACTTCACAAGCAAAATCACAAAACGTAGCTATTTAGTATATTCATATATGTTCCCCATTGTTTTCTTCAGAGGTATTTTTCCTGTAAATGATACACTTTTTAAAGTAGTAAAGATACTGTATCAGGGCCACCTGGGACGGCCATCAATTTTACACTTTTAATGTCACTCTTAAAACTTACTTTGTAACACGGTTATGGAAGAAAACGCTGTAGTTGAAAATTTTTATACAGCATTTATTAAAATTTACCTTAAATTAAATAAATAAGAAAAATGCAATTTATGATTTAGACCCACTTACTAAATTATTTTTGGGGTTAACGATCTTTTGTTTAATAGTGTAAATATTATTATAATACACCTATTTTATCTATTTAAAATATACGTTTTAATTCAATACTCAAAGCAATACATCAATTAATGGTGGCTTAAACTACTAACGCCGATAAAAACCTGATTAATAATACCAATATAAACTAGGTACATATATAAAAATACAGACCAACATTGTGTAAAAACTTAACGTAATTAACTTAATTACCTAATAAAATCGTGCTTTAAAAATCTTTAGATATTATCATAACATTTTTAATTGGCTAAACTGTTTATGCCCAAAATAATAAAAAATGATTAATATCACGCTGTTTTATTAATTAAGTAAATTACTATGGCATAATTATACAAAAATATAAACCCGTATCTATAGTAACGAAGTACCTAGCTAATTCAATAGTTTAACTTAATTTGTTCGTATTTTAGAATGCATGATAGAATCGATATGTCCTGAAACAAAAGCAAAATAAATTACAAACCTTCTTTATTTTTAACAGCCACAGTACAATAAACAAAAAATCAAATCACAAACAAAAAAAAAAACAAAATCCGTCATTATAAAAGCGAAAATGTCTAGTACGAAATTATTCCTTTGAGCGGTGTACCGTGTTAATTTCGACTGATCTCCAGGAATTGTGGTCGGCGTTGCGGGCATTGTTTTACAGCTGTGGTAATTTAATAATTCCACTGCAGCTTGATGATAGCGAGCTAAGTGCTGTTTGTTGTTGAAACTAGCTCAACTGGCGCGATCAAAATGTTATGACTATGCATTTCGGAATAACAGAATTTATGAATGAAATAAATTTTATGTTTACGCGATTTTAATGATTCGATTCTCACACATGATAATCGTATCTATCGATGGACTCACGCGATTATCGATGCTATCGGAACGATCGCGAGTATTTCGAATCAATTCAAATCGCCCGGAAACGGTTTTTATTATATTTGTAATACGTTTCCATATTATCCACCAATCCGCAGTGGAGCAGTGTGGTGGATTAAGCTCCACAACCTTCTTCCTAATAGGAGAAGAGTTTACGTTTTTTTCATATTGAGTTTTGTATAATATTTTTATTATATTTGGTCTTGTTAGACAAATATTTCTTTTACTAGAAAAGGTTTTAAAAAGTTAGTTTATTTTTCACCACTGTCTCCCAATGAGCTGCGAAGCTGACGTGTACAGACAGCGAATGTATGCACAAACAGACCTCTGAAACCTCCATATATTTATCCCATCGAGACAATGTCAACGTGAAAATATTTTTTAGCGTGCAGTCATCGTGATCCCGAACAATACTCGAACGTTTCCAGCGACTGGACATTGTTATATTGTTTCTTTAACTTATTTTTTAAAAGGGAACGTTTAAGGCCGGCCACCCCAGTGGCCCGCGCATCCCAACATTTCGACACTAAAACTTTGATTTACGACTTTCGCCCGACGATTGCGTACTAAAACAGCACTTACGTCACTTTCAATTTTAAAGGTAGCCAGCTTTAGACCCACGCGTAATAAAAATGAATACGCGACTTCATAAAACTAAATGGTATTTATAGTATTTATAGACATATGAATGTCGTTATTCTATATTTCATAATAAAATGACGTGTGTAATCTATATACCTATACACAACCAGGTATATTCAACATTTAAATCGTAATTTATTTATAATACGATACGATAGAAGCAATTAATTTTGATATTCCTATTTTCACACACAATTAAGACTTTTTGTAACATAAAATCACTACAGTTAAAGTTTTTGTTCACTTCAAAAAATCTTTTTTTTTTCTTCAATTACAGGGCCTTGTAACCGTCAGCCGTTGGCGCGGGGCTCTTTAACCGCTCCGTAATAAAACCTACGTCGCGATTGTCCGTGTTACGCAGTAAAAAGTTCCATTCTTACGAGCCCAATATATTATTCATATTCTAATATGACGTCTACTTTACTTCGGTGAGCTATAAACATTATAGTTACGATTAGACGAATAAACATTATTTATCATTTCCATCAATACCAATAACTGACAAAATAATAAAAATTTACATTTCTTTTAATATGCACTTAATATCTACTAGATATAAATATACATAAAAAGTCACTTAAAAAATTCACAATAAAATTTATTCAATACCTACTTTATTTTTATTTTATAGCCTGTTTTAAAATTTAAAAATACCCTTTATTTCTAAACGCACTATTTTAGAATTAATGACATCTTAGTCAAAATATAAGCGACACCCTCGGAATCTAACTGAACCAGATGGATTTGACAGACTGAATTTACCTATTGACCTTTTAATTCTACAGCCTTTCTTTCAAAAATGTATGAAGAAAAGCTCAACATATAGAGAAACATTTCAGACGGAATTAGTAGGAAATTTTATTCTCTACAACTTTGCTATAGAATACTAATTTTAGTGACTTTTGACCTTAAATTTATAAAAAAGCTGAAAGGTTACCCAAAGTGTTTAAAAAGCGTTAACAGTTTTGAAAAATAAATAGTTGTATTACCATAATAAAACTTTCTCAATATGTATTAAAAGCAGTTCAATTTCCGCCAGGTAATCTTTCAATTTTATAAAAACAGACTTATGTCACAAAACTATGGCTATCGCAATTCAGTACACTTTTAACAGTTCACTTCTCATTCTTACATAACACGATGGCAATATTTTTATATTATTCTGCGTGATTAGCCCTCAGTAGCTACACACTTACAAAACAAAGCAAGTTGAATCAAAGAATCGTCCCCCGGACGGGTCCGCGTCAGCCGTGAATCTCATTGTATCCTTTGTGCTGGTCAAGGAATGAGCATTTCATTATAATACCAAAGGGCTATACGATACCGACTTCCGTGGAACGACATATGGCAAACATTCTATTTAATTTTTGTACTTACGTAACCGGCGAGTGGACAGCCATTATGAAGTAACTATAGGGTGCATTGTCGAACGAAATTATTCGATTTCCTTTTGCGTTAAGTAAATACAAGTTATATTGTAAGGGTAACCTTATTAAAATAACTATATGTTGTACTCATTTTTCATATGAAACTCTTTATTTTGTTTTGATTACTTACTTCTGTTATACGCTGTAATAAGTAAATCTTTTCGTGTTTATTTCAACAAAGTCATAACAAGATTTCTAACGTATTATGTATACCTAACCATCATATTCTCCTCATATGACCACATCCTCTAATTCATTTTTAAAAAATAGTCAAAAACCCTAAGAAAACAAGCCTCTCGATAAATGTCAGAAATATCCTTTAAGCATGAACTCTTTAACATTTAATTACGTCCATCATTTGTTTGATCTGCCAATAAAACACATTCATTCACTCATTCATTAGTTCGTTCACATGCGATCATAAACAAAAGGTCCTTTATTCGGTTAAGACAGGTTAAATGGCCGGTAGTACTTAGATCTGAATGTTGGGCGGGATCGGTGTTGTCGGTACAGAACTGAACGAATAATTAAACGGGCTAACTTATAATTACCAAGTATAATGCTTCATACAAGTTTTTGTTCGAACGATTCAATCAAAATTTTACTTGAAGTATGGAAATTTAAGTCTTGGGCGTTTTAAAGCGGAGTATGACTTTTTGTTTGTTTTTTAAGAATTGGTTTTATATCAACAATATCAAGTCAATGTAAGAAATTAAATGTGTACTTAAACTTCTGATTAACGTTTATGAGATACATACATATAACTATAAACTATATACACGAATATTAATATAAAAAACAATTATATAAAGTTAATTTAAATGACTTTACAGACAATAATTACAAATATAAAACATCACCAGGACACGCTTTCACAATTCTATATAATTATATATTTTTTTAATAAATTCCTGGCATAAAGTATCGTACAATTTCATTCGCCAGCGGAGCCGCGATTTATCAGCGAGTGTTTACTCATATCTGTATCGAGACGAGATGAGGCGAAGTGAGATTTATGATTCAGAAAAATCTCTTAATGGACCCGCGGCCCGCGCATGCTCGTCCGAGATAAATGTGCAATTTCAACTTTGAGAATGCGACCCAAGTTTTGACTTAACATGATGCATGTATTTGTGTAACCATTATTGCTTTGTTATCCTCGTTACCGGTATGAACAATTTCGTGTTGAGAAACTTTATATAAAATAAAAAATGCTGTAACTTTTTTGAATCGTTAAAAGTGGACTCTACTATTTTGTTGCCAAAATTACTGCAAAAGCAAAAGTTTTGTCAACATAGAAGATAATAACGAGGATGGGAAAAAATAAGACGTAGCAAATAGACTCGGATTTTAATTATCGTACTTCGTATGAAATAATGTTCGCGAGACAATGCGAGTGGACATTAACGTCCGAGCATATTGGGAGACTTAAGTGCTCCACACTGGGACCATAAACAATGCGCATCGCTGTTTCAGGCAAAACATTGGTGGACTATAATTTTTCCACATTCATACAATAAGGGCCGCAGTCAATGAGTCTAGCCTCCTACTTCTACAAGTAAACTTTATACGCACACCGACGCACGCCCCACTCGTTTAAGCCTGAAGAGATCGCGTGCAGAAAGCTCACACACGCACACATCGCCGCATGGCCGGCGCCCTAAGCTGTGGTCAGTACTAACGCAAACTGTGTGACGGACACACGAAAAACGAGCTGAAAACGGACGCAAAACGGACAAAATCAAAAGAGGATTACTCCGGAACGCATCATAACGCTCCAGCGTGACAGCCGTCACCGGAGCGCGTATGTAAATGTGACTGCGCCTGTGTTGTTCTTTATGATCATCTGTCAAAACTCGCTACATGTGACGTTTCGTATCTGAAATGTAAACAAAAGTTCACAGTTACAGTTCGAAATTTATTTAGACATTATTTACGACGTGCGATGCGGGAGTTACGTGAGTTATGAACTTGAATATGTAAAATTAATTGCACCGCAAAGTGTCGCAAAGGAAGACTGTTTGTTTGGATTATTTTGAATGAGTAAGTAATGTGCTGCTGCTTCGCTTAGAACGTATTAAGTTATGAGAGATATTTCTCATAAACATCGTTATAAATGGTTGTATATATTGTTTATATCGGGCAAAAAGTTTCCAGAGCGACTTGGAGTGCCTACAATGTAAGCAGCGATGAGTCACGTGGAAATTAAAAATGTTCATGATTTCAGGAAGCAATTGTTTTTATTTACTTTTAAAGATGCTTAAATACATACCTTATTAATATAATTATGCTATTATCAATATGTACTTTTTAAAAGAACACACTCTTCTAAAGGTACAAGATACCTTGTTTACACAATAAGTTCCGCAAACTCTGTACTTATTTGAGTATAATATTTATAGAAATATTTGCAACTGAACATTATTAATCCACTATTCATAACCTAACTCTTTGACCATTGAAACTTAATATATCATTAAAATCTAATATTAACAGTAAGTATAGATGGGTGTAATCAGTAATTCTTCATTTGCGGCCAATGTGGTAATCCTATAGTCACGCCGCTAATCCGTGGGGTGACGTCCGGTTACACCAAAGTGCCATAGGGTTGACACTCTATAATGCGGTTATCATCCCTTAGGTTTCACACCTAATGTATGCGCCAGACGCGGTTTTATTACACGGTCTAGTTATTTTAATTATTGCTTATATTTTATGCTGACAGAACTGGATACGAAGATATTATAATGATTTGTACATACATTCACAATATTTTTTCTTGATCTTGTACAATTAAAAAAAATCGTGTCTAACCTTTATTTAGTGTGTTATGTAATGGTATATCCATTAAATAACGCATTGATGTTAGTATTGTATTCATTTTAAACATTTTATATTGAAAATATATTACAGAAGACATATAAATAATACATATAGCGTAATAATATCAAATTCACTTATATGTCGTATATCTATAATAAACATATCACACTTTATACTGCTTTTCACTTTATATTGCTATATTATATTGTAGCCATTTTTCTATACTAAAAATAAAGGAACATTTAACATTGAATAAATTAAAAAAGTATAAAGATAAATAATAAGAAAACACGTCTTAAAGATTTTCTCAACGTTCAACCCTAGTCGTTCATATGTGTACAAATATTTGAATGTATGCGATACACACACGCAGACAAGTTGACACCCCGGCCGGTTATAATTGCATTCCGCTAAAATATCATTCCTTATGCGCTATTAATTTAAAATTAAACCTACACATTAATACTTCGCATCGCATGAACCACTTTCAAGATAAATTGAATTCTTGAAATTCTTTGAAATTCAAATGGAGCATTTGTTGCAACTTGCAACTTTTTAACCATTATTATCTTTATTAATATTATGCAGCTGAGAATTTTGCTTATGTATTTGTTAAAGGTGTAAATAAGGAACTACCTGTCTTTTTTTATTTATTTTTTTATTTAGACGGTCGGCTTATTGAAGAAAGTTATAGGCTGTATAATTAATATTGGCATTTAAAAAGTACGTCGGATTAAACCTTAATACAACACACAAGAAAGCAGGGATATACAAAGATAAATGGACAAATTTTAGACACGCAAATCTAACAATTAATTTTATTACAGAAAATTGGATTAATTTAATATGTACGCTACAATTAGATTATCTATTAAGGCACATTTCCCTTTATTAACAAGAAGATAAACAGCACGTGTTATTACGCTCATTAACAAACCTAAGGGTTTTATTAGAACAAAAACCATCTACGAAGACAATATAAGCAGCTCCTTAAGTGGTTCGCAGACGGCGGACGGCGTTTTCTTAATTTCTTAACCGCCACACTCGCGCAGCGGGGAGGAATTAAGGAAACATTCAACTGATACTTTAGTATGTTGATGTTGGTTATTTTCGTGTGAATAGTATTGACAATATAGTTTTATATCTAGTTTGAATTTAAGCAACATTTTTTTTTGTCATCTTTCAGAAGTTCCCCAACGTTTTTTCCTCTTATAATTTACGGGTTTCAGTGTATTCTCTATTTTCTTCCTTTTTTTTTAATAATTTTTTTTTAATAAAAATCAAAAGTTTTCGTCATTATAATTGTAATAAATGAATATTTGAAATGTGTAGTTCGCTTACATTTACACTTCACAAAGCTTTAGTACCATTGAATATTTTCTGATGGGTAATAATAAGTTCTGTCTTAACAGTAATAAATAAAAGTGTTTAATAATGTCTTAATGTCTTTAACAGTAATAAATAAAAGTAAAAGATAAAGAATAAAAGTAAAAGTAAAAGAGTAAAAGAGCACTTTCTATCACAATTATCACAAATTTGTCAAATTAACTAATATCTTTCTTTTTTTACTGTTATATATAGTATTTATGTATTTAGATGTAGTATAAGTATTTATGTATTTATTATAGTATTTATTATATCATGGATATTTATGTAAGTGTTATGTATTACATTAGTATGTATGTATTTATGCATTACATTAATATATATATTTTTTTCTTTTATTACTTTTATATTCTATTATTAAGAGCATCTGATGTTGCACTATTTATACCTGCTGTATAACACTATCTCTTACAGCTGTGGGTTGGCTGGAAGAAATTTCTTTTAGAAATAAGCCCGCCATTGTGAACAATGATTTATATGTAAAATTACCATTTAAATTTACAGTGCAATAAAGAATATTATATAAATACAATTCAACTAATTAATTCTTTAAAATTTTAATCAACAAAGTGACCAGCGATATTATCTTTGGTAACACATATAATATATTCCATAGCGCTATTTTCCCGAAGGAAAACTCCTTAAGCGTAGACGTCTTAGCGTCCAGCCACGAAAGCAATAAAGAGCACAAGCTTCCACGTTCATTAATTAACCCCCAATAGCCCATCCCTTTCGCACTTAGGGTAACTATTTGTAAATGAGCACCCCTCTCGCTCTCACCAGCTTTGCGCAAAAATTAACTACTACATGTTCCGCTTACGTGCTCTCACACATCGTCCATGCGATGCATATGCACATGATCCCACACGAGTAAAGGTCCCAACTTTACACGCCGTTTAGGGAAATTGACGTTAATTGCTTTCATAATAAGATATGTTTTTCGTTGCGATAATTTATTTGATATTTACACTATGCGGCGACGGTCACGTGTGGTTAGTTTCCTATCCTCGTGCAATAAATCTTGTAGTCCTCGTAATTACAATGTTCTTGTTTGTTGTATGTTTTCATTAGAGAGACACTTTCTTATCCATAACAATCCATACTACGTGTGCATGTTGAACTATCCTTTGTTATAAAATTTTTTTAATCACAATAAAACGTACCATAAGTTAGCTGAAATCAAATAAAAAATACACATTGCACACCCTATATTTCATTTAGTCTACATGTGTCATATTAAACGATATTTTATAAAATAAAATAAATTAGAAAAACAACATACTGCACATTTATACTTTTCTTGAGTCCAAAAATATTCATTTTATTAGCTAAACATATGAGTTTGTCTTGTTATAAATAAACTCTTTACTCAATACATTCGTTTGTGACATAATATATCGTCTTAATATAAATAATATTATATAAAAATAAAATGACACGAAAAATAATTAAAACATACCATACTACTGTACTCTTGTCTCCTTTAACATCCTTAAAAAAGTAAATAAAGCAAGTTAACAGTTAATTTTCTTGGAATAAGAACAAACATCAAAGTTATAATTTGGAAGTTCGCAATATATATCTCTACAAGATCTCTGGTTTTCGCGTACACTACTTGTTTCCTATCATTTCTATCAAGTATAAACTATTTTAATTTAATTTTGAAGTTTTAGTGTGTGGTTATTGTTAGTAGTTTATTGTTTTTGTTAAATTTGACATTGATATCTGTGTGGTAAATATAATTGAAGGTACACAACTTTAATATTAAACAATTAAAATGTATCCAATACTTAAATTGTAACTGTAGCTTTAATTAACTTAATAGACAATACATTCACTATGTGAAATCCCATTTTTAGGGTCCCGTAGTCAAAACGGAACCCTTATAGTTTCGCCATGTCCGTCTGTCTGTCTGTCTGTCTGTCCGCGGCTTTGCTCCG
>DVXP01003897.1:0-10830 GCA_018235645.1 Junonia grisea
CCTCTCGCCGCTGCAGGCTGAGCATCATCCCGTACAGGAACAGCTGGCCGCGGTGCTCCGCCGACATGGTGGCGCGGTACGACTGCTGATATATCTACATTATATACACTAACTTCAAATAGAGCAGCAGTCCTCTCTGCACGGCCGTGGCGGGGTCCTCTCGCCGCTGCAGGCTGAGCATCATCCCGTACAGGAACAGCTGGCCGCGGTGCTCCGCCGACATGGTGGCGCGGCCGCTTTTCAGCTCGAGTGGCACGATTGTCGATATATCTATAAAAATATACACACTTTACAGTCATTCTATTTAATAATAAAAATACACAAATTGGTTATGTTGTTCAAACTGTTGTGCATGATTATTTATTTGAAGATATCTTTGAAGTTCTATTTTGAAAAGTTCTGTTGTGTAAGAAAGATAAAAAAAATATGAACCATTTATCTACTCAAAATTACAATTTTTTTTATTCAACTTGAAAAAACAACAACAAAACAAACAAAGGGGAATGACGAGGTTCGAAATTTGTCAGTGACTATTTTTTTCTTTAACCGAATTATATTCTCGAAACAAGTAAACCAAACTTAAAACGGATTAATCTATCTCAATTTTAAACTTAAAAGTTTTAAAGATAAAAAAATAATAATAATAATCTTTTATCTTACTTCCTCGTTCATGAATGGTAACTTGTAGGGTTGCATCAATCTTCCCCTTTAAACCTAGCGTTGGACAGCACAGGTTCTCTTCAATATCTAAAACTTTGTCTATCCTTCCATTCCATTTACCATTTCCATTATTCTATAGCAAAATAAAAAAGGATTTTGTAAAATATCTTAATACATTTTTTAACTTTTACATTTATTATGAGATTAACAATGGAATTTAAACAGGACAAAGATAAAGGAATGTTGGCTTTAAGGTTTTTTTTCTATTATGTATTTTTATATTACTTTTCATAATATCTGTAAAATATTCTATTCAAGATAAACTATAGGATAATGTCAGGACTCGTAAGTTCTCGCTACTATATGCCAAGTTTTATTGTTCTACGCACCTTATTATATCTTTGACTAGGCATATACATCGTCATAAATTCAGACAGGGGTCCAATATACATTTGCATGTTAGTTCGCGCCTCGGCCTCAGTTATTCCCGCGTCATACAACAACTGTATTGACTCCTTGATTATTTTGTCAGTTTCAACACCTAGTTCTGACACAGTATATAATTTATGTGTAAGGGCTTTCTGTACTAATTCGTGAATTAGAATACCGATTGTCATCTGAAAAGTAAAAAAATATTTTATTTAGATTTTTCTTCCAAAAATAAAATTTTAAATGTAAATTGTTGGCTATTGTAAACCTATGGAATTTAAAAAATGTAATATTTTTATACAGGGTAAATGTGGACCATAGGTACTAATTGAAACTACGTATATTTTTCCTATTCAGAAACACTTCGAACCAGTAGAAAAATAAATACTACGTAAAATAATAATATACGAAATATACGAAAATAATATACGAAAAAAATAGTACACGTACTTTGAGTAACGTATTTTATTTAAACAGTTTCAATAAAACACATAACATGTATTGACCTGTATAAAATTCACTTAAAAAAAATAAAAAAAAACGTTTCTCATAAAACTTGAATATCAGTGCAGTTTTTGTCGTTATCAATTTGTATGAATATTCTATTAACATATTCTATTGACACCAATATAACGTTGTCTCGTCTGCTCGAAGACTTTCTCCCGGCTGGCCACGACACTGTTGTGATAGATTAATGTTCTATGGGTTACATCGGTTTCAACAATATATCTATTATTTGGCATATAATACTTATGACTTTTTGCCAGTTTAAAGTCGAAACCACATCCATAGATTTGTA
The DNA here is from genome assembly GCA_018235645.1 of Junonia grisea. Lineage (NCBI taxonomy): Eukaryota > Metazoa > Arthropoda > Insecta > Lepidoptera > Nymphalidae > Junonia > Junonia grisea. The sequence goes on from DVXP01003897.1 coordinate 1,889, forward strand.
CAGAACTACAAAGAATGATGTATAAAATGATACGATTGTGCTTGTAAGAGTAAATTATTTCATATCTTGACATATTTATATAAATCTAATTTAACTACTTGCGCAATGTTAAGGTGGATAGTACAGACATTCAGGGGTAAACAAATTAACAAGCGTATAACAGGATGAGATTTCTGCTCAAAATTTGTAAAGGACAGGCTTAGTAATTACGAAATCCACATGGTATGCATAATTACCAAGCGAATACAGTATATATGTTGCAGACAGATAAATTCAGCGATAATCTGAAATTTAATGTGAGAAGCAAACGACTTATCACTATAGAGATAAGAGAACTCCCATAGGCTTTCCTTTTACATTTGCGTTAACCCAACAAAATTTATCGGCAATGATATCAATTTACGTGCAGAAGGAATTATATGGATTGGTCCAGCCTCAGAAAAGGTACATTCATTTAAATTACAAGACGTATTGTAAGTTTACGATATGCAAATTTCCAAACACGATTGAAAATGAAAACGAATTCTTCCTTGAAAAAGATCAAACGAAACCTCTTGATACATATAATTAGTAGCGTTTATAACCTTAAACGGAGAAAGCCCTACAAAAAACCGTCCGGGACGCCATCGGCCGGCGGAGATGAGTTTCTCCTATTAACGTAACGATTAAACAGCTATTAAACGAATGCCAACGCATGGCCGCCATGACAGTTTCCTGTTTACTTGACTGATGGCTGTTCGTTGATGTTGATTTTACCCAATTACACTTAATTCAATTTGCTCCGGCCTAATTTTATTGCTGTGACAGATGGACAGGATAGCTGACTTTATGATGCTTAATAGCTGGTATCAATCTCGTGTGGGAGTTTTATTTCCAATGGAACGATTATTAGATATCAGATCTTTGATATTAATGGAATAAACATTCATCTTTTAGTCGTAAACACGGCTGATAGCGATGATTTACGAATGACAGAGCTCCTGTTCTTAACTTAGTAGATGATAAACGAGAAGTTCTTGTATATTGCAAAAAATATTGCACTACTATTCGTAATAACACTCCGCGTGTTACTAACTCGCTAACAGAAGAAGTTGCAACAAAACAAATATACCACTGGTAAAAAGTAACCTGTGACCCAACAAAGAACACCAACAACATATTACGTTAACCTTTCCAACACTAAATAAGGCCAATGTTAACACGAAGTCAACTACTTGACTATCCCATCGAAAAAATCGGCGAGTAACGTTATCGAAGCATTATTGCCCAGACAAATTGGTAATTCAATCTTAGTTGGTCAATATTTATTCGATTCGAGCTTGATAGGCGAGAAATTGCGGGCTCTCTACGAAAATCGATACAAACGAACCGTCAACAAGCGAAGTAATGAAGCATGTAAAGCAAATCGTTAAAGTGCTGTGAATGGTTTGTTCCGTTGCTAAAGTGCTACGTACTAAGGCTAGACATACGCTCGGTTTCCTGATCATATTTCCTGATCAGGAATTCAGATTCGGAAAGCTGAATATTCTATGTGCTGAATGTACCGAATTGTTCAACAAGGCTTTAATATTTTTAAATGAAAAAACCATTTCAGAATTTTCATTCCGTGCTTTCGGTTTGTCAGAACTATAACATTATATCTAGTACTGATAAGTAGTAAAAATATGTCTGTGGAACAACATCCCTGTATATGGGATAATGGGTAGTCATACTCTCATTTCATTTACGAGATCGATACTACATAAATTGAAAAAGGAATGATTTGCGTTAGGTAATCAAAACTCCGAATATGTGTAGGTATCGATTCGGGAAGGCGGAGGATGGATATCGAGCGTGTGCGCCCGGCCTAATAGTGTTTCTTCGGTGTGTAGTGTTTTAGTGTATTTGACGTCACATACGTTTGTGTAACTTTAAGACTCCTGAATTACTATCTTCTAGCTTTTGCAACTTTTTTCATGAAGTGAAGTGTGAAATTTAATTTTTTTAAAAATTATTGTCGGTATTGCGAAGTTTCAACTTTGAGTTTCAACGGTTGAGGGCATAGTATCGTCATACAGGTCTTCAAGTCGCGAAGAGGAACTGACTTTCTTGCATGTTATATAAATATTATTCTAAAATCTAGAACAATTGAGTTCACTTTATGTATTTTTTCAAGTTCAATCAACAAGTAATCTGGGTCAATGTGCCAACTAGGAAACTATTACATTGATTTAATATTTATATTAATTCGATTCTTAATTACTACTACCGCTTTAATTGCTTTAATTGATGCGAATGTTCTAAAAATATTCGCGTCCATTTTTTTAAACATTCTTCAAATAGCGTTACCGTAACATTAATGTTAAGTCAAATTACGCCAAAATTGGAATGGAAAAGAAACAGAAAAAAAGATAAGCCTATAGTGATTTTCAGGGAATATATGTATGTGCGAAGTAAAATCCTAAAGGAAGAAGGAAGGCACTTGTGTACCAACTTACAACAACTGTGTACAACTTTAAAAACTATTGTGCCATTTCAAAAAGATACACTATTCGAGATGGTCATAAGATATATTTTATGGTTATAAATGGTATTATTTAAAAATTAATCTGATGAATTCGTAAATAAATAAATCTAAACTTCTTATAAAATTATAACGGTTATTTTCAAGTATATTAGTAGTTTTTCTATGCGTAAGTGTGTATGTTACACGCACACTAATGAAGATAGTTGCGGGCAGGTTGTGAAAGTGGAACAAATAAATAAATACTTTCGAAATTATATTTGTATGATATTGTATAAAAAAAACTATTATATACGTATAATATATTATTAAAATTTCTCCCAAAAACTAAATAATCAAAATGTTAATTTATCCGATAAATAATATTAAGAAGTTTTTAATCACAACATCAATAAAAAAATCGTCTTTAGCTAGTTTTATTTGACATTTGATTTGTATTTGAATCTAAAAAATAACCGTTTTCACGAATCTTCTTTTTCTTTGATATTTTTCTCGTAGTATTTAATTTTGTTTATTATAAAAATTACTTATTTTTCAACTGTATACTATCATTCATACGTATATCGTCTCAGATAATAATGACCAATAATATAGTAAGTGTACTTAATAATGTTACATCAAACGTTTATTTAATAATAATTATTCACGTCACATTCTATTATAATATAATAGGACCGATGTAGAGTTATATAATAAAACAATACGTTATTATGCGCCAATGAAATCGAATTTGGACTGTGAACTAATAGATTGATGACCGTTTTAGTTATGATGTATGATAATAATGATATTAATGATGATTAAAATGATGATATAATTATTTTATAATAATAATGACACCTCTGATAATAATAATTGTTTCCAAGGCTTTATGTTAATTGTAAAAGAAATGTGTGTCTCTGGCGATAATGGAAGTATGTATGTGTGGAAAGAATTTTTTACACATGTTTGTATGCATGTACTCATATATCCGTCAATACTTTTTAATCCAGTGACAACGTGGACAGGCAAAAAGGGTAAATTGAAGAAGAGGACTTTGCTGAGTTGTATTTTCAAGTGTTTATATTTCATAATCCATATTCAACTTAAATTGAACTAAGCAAACGGGAGGAATTAATTTTACATTTTTTGGCATTAATATCAAGTGCATACTGCAGTTTTTCTATTTTTAATACCGCGCATTATCTAAATATTTTCTTAATTTTATGATTAGTTTTAAAAATTAGAAATATTACACGGTAAAATATTCTAAAAACATATTATGCATGATTTGAAAGAGATGAATTAAATATAAATTTGACGTTTGAATAAAATCAACATAAGCTACAACTTTCACTCCAGCAAATAAATAATATCGGTGTTTCTAGCAACATTTATAGCAATTCTTTTTGCCAAGGTTTTTTTCTTTTTTCCAATGAAAATTTATTTTAAAATACGAGTACTTTCGATTCAAGCGGTTATTGACTTCAAAGATTTAAAGTGTATTGAGTTTAATGCCTACACATTAGTCATATCTTATACTATTTCTAAAATAAGACATACACATATAATTAATACTAAATACACAGTTAAAATCAATTAAGTAATCGAGCCGAAAAGGTAGCGAAGCAAAACGGCGAATGTCAAGGCTGGTTGCGCCGCAGTCAATGTCAATGAGCGGTTTGTTTACGCAATGCGCGTGCGCCGACCGTTGCGTCGCGTACTACGATCCAGAGACCTAGATTTGTAGCACAGGATTCGATGGAGAGAAACTTAATTTGATAATTTTAAAATTTAAAGATTTTGTAGATGTATTTTTTATGTTTATTTTTTTAGGATAACATTAAAACCAAGTTTTGTATTTCTGGAAAAGTCTTTTGTAATTGTTTTAATCTGCGGAAAATTCACAGAATTACGTGTTTACTTAGATTTTATATCATTATCATTCATTTCTTCAATTACTTATAAAATAATTAGGTATAAACGTAAGGCAATTAAGATAGTTTTATAATTATCTTAGCTCATTATGTAAACATATTCAATAAAAATAATAATTTATAATGGAAGAGTGAGCATGCGTCTTTTTGACCTACAAATCTGAGTCTTGCTCTGAATATCACCAACATTAGATATCTATTTTTCCCGCCACTTGAATTCACCTAAAAATTTTCACATTTTCATTCGCCACAGATGAAAAAATATTATAGATTATTAAATGATAAGGAGACACAATTACCATATCACTTGCACCCTTTGCAGCTGCTAGAAGAGAGTCAGAATTAAGAGGATAAATCAAAATTAAACATACCGTGTGATCTTCCTAATTGAAACGAACACCACACACAAGGTCACAGTTCTCACAGATAATATCGGTCCCACAGATTAAAAAATAAAAATCGAAATTGGTTGGCACGTGCGATTACGTTTGGTTTTCGAACGCGGCGGTGCGCGCGCGCCGGCTTGAGAGTGACAAGTGGTTACTGCGCAGGTGTCAGCCTCCCTCTAACAAGGTCGGGCCCCCTCTCTGCACACCCATTTCACCCGGAGAAAGTCTGCCTACATACATACCAAATTTTCGAACTGATTGAGTCGGAATTAAAGGCCGTGTGATGAATGAAGCGAGAGGTCAGCGTTGAAGGTTACACAGGTTCAACTCGATCGGCTATTCCTTGATATCCGAAGATATCGTTCCGTGTTAACGGTTGGAAACTGTTACATGAATTAGTATTCATTCCGAACGATTTACACGGATATAAAGCTACAAATAGCTATGTAATAGGACTTGATGAGAGAGTAGGCGCATTTTTTCATTTCGGTAACTTAATATCTTGTCGGCTTAGATTAGAAGAATAACTTTATGGAATACTTCTTCGATTTCTGAACTCATTACCATACCAAATCATATTAGGATTTTATTCTAGATAACTTCTTATTTCAAGCAAATTAAGAAATAATAAAGACGTTTGACGATGCTTGTTCTACAATACCTAATTATTCATTTTTAAGGAAAGAAATATGTCAAATGTCAACCTAATTAATATCCCATTAATTCAAAACGTAGTAAAGTGTACTTGTAGTACGAAGCACAGTTAGACATTAGCATCGGAACAATAGTTTGTCTCTGCTGAAGACTGGGAACATCCACAAAAGGTAAGTCCCGCTCAATGATACGACAGTTCTATGAAGCGCTTTGAGAGCGAAAATCGGTTTCTGTGAACCTAAGTTAGAGATTCTGGTCTCTAAGCTTGATAAAGTCATACTATATTTTTTACGTAATAACTGATTATTCAATGGTAACAAAACTGACCATAACAACTGAATTCCCATTAAAAGAAATTGTATAAGGCTTCATTTATTACAAAATGGACAAAAAAAAATAGTAGGTTTTTATTTAAAAGCATAGAAATGGCCTGAACGTAGAGAAACCCTACTATTATTTTTTATCAAAACTATAAAATTAAATATTATGTTATTTACCTTAATGAGTTTTATAATATTACAACAAACGCTTCAGTACTCTAAACTTAAAAATGAAACAAGTTTTAACTTAAACGTGCAAATGAAACAGTCGTTAAACCGTGTAGTTTACAACAGATGTTAAAACTATTACAAAAATATATGATTGACAATAATCCAGTACTTACTCCTTAATCATCCCGGCACATAATAATCATTACGTATACTTTCACGTTATTGTTTTATACGAAATAAGGTATAATAAAAGTTTATTAGCATAATGCGAACATATAATTTGCACTTCGAAAACAATTGTCCCACATAATCGTAAAATGAAAATAACGTATAATTTTTCAACTTCATCAATTATGACACCGGTGTTTTTTCCAGTTACGTTTCGATTTTAAAAGGTCACAACTGACCGTGAAATGGTCATAATATAACGCACATAAGTCATTTAAATGTTGACAAATGAAATGCTATACGATTTCTGACCTAAGGGCGAATTTAATTTTTCGGTCAACTTTAAGTTTACTGTGACAGTATGAGTGATATTAGGTGGAATTAAAAAATTTAATTCTTAATGTTTTATTTTTATTATAATCGCCCACAGTCCACGGTTTTGCTTGCTAATTTCAGACCTTTCGGAAATGTCGTTATTTTTTATATCTGAAAATAGCGAGATAACGAGCAGGCGAGTCACCAAAGTTATCATCGACGCACATTAATCATCCGAGAAGTGATAAATGCATTTCCAGCTTTAAAAACGATTCCTATGGGACAAAGAGACTATGGGACGAATATAAGCGAAGGAAATGGGAAGAAAGGAACCCTGAGAACTATGCTTCTAGTTTTCTCACCTGCTGCAAGAAACGTAGCTTTTTGGTTCTATTTACACCAATTTTCTGTAAGAATAAAAACCATTCTAATTGAACCAGCTGGTATACGCACGAGGTGCAGTTTCAATATTGCTGTGAAAACTGGTAGACTCTAATACAGTGAATCTAATTTAATGAATTATACGGAAACTGCAATAATTTGCCAGTTATTTTATTTTTATACCAAATATTTTAACTTGAAATGGAACCACCCTTCATAAAATTTTGCTTGATCTTAAGTATAACTGATAGAGATTAGGTTAAGTTCATCTTTCGTTTCTTTTCAAAATGTAACTTTATGAGCTAATAAATAAATGATCTGTAATTTTAGTAGTAGTAATTAGTTTGTATACTATATAAAATTGTATATACGTAACTTACATAACACATATGATTAGCTTAATCAATCACAGGTTTTCACAATAATCTTTTCACGCACGCCATGAATACATCATTTGATCTCAGCCCCTGCTTAAATGGTTGTCTGTCTTCGCATAATGCCCACAATGTATGCGAGTCTTCAATGAATATGACGGGTTAATCGCCTTCCAATCTATCAGTAGCCTCGCGTTTGATTTTATCTCTGACGTTATCGATTATCTTGGAATAGATGTTGAGTTAGAACGAATTTGTACGTCTCATTAGGTGTATGAATTTTTTGTATGTAAAAATTGTACATCCATTTTAACATTTTTTACAAACGATTAGGCGATTTTAAAAAGGAAGGAGGAATAAAAGAGAATAGGAAGTAAGGATAGGAAAAGAAGGTTTCTGACTCTCTTACTCACGATAGTATGTTACTAGTTGTCTAGTTTCTGTGAATCTAATTACCCGGTCTCGCCGACCTGTATGCAAGCAGTCAGTGGGTTACAGCTGTGACGCATTGAAATAAAATCAAGCCGCTTAAATGAAAATTATTTTTTTTGTATACAATATGTCTCTTTCTGTTAATAGAATTAACATAGTAGTTTGCGGTATTTTAATAAATCTCATAATGCCTATTGAAGTTCATAGGATATTTTTATGTACGTAGTAAGTAGTGATAACAGTAAGTACCTAGTACTACTTACCACGTACATAAAAATATCTACTACGTACAAAAAATTACTACGTACATAAAACTATTTTTTTTGTATCCAATATATTTCTTTCTGTTAATAGAATTAGCATAGTAGTTTGCAGTATTTTAATAAATCTCATTATGCCTATTGAAGTTCATAGAATATTTTTGTGTACGTAGTAGGTATACATGAAATGACTATGTTATTGAGTAGGTATGTAATTCTGTTCGCGGTTTCACATGCGTGGGTTAGTAAAGTAATGTTTGTACAAAACGAAAGTGTAGACTCTAAAAAGTAAATGTTTAAACATTACGAAATAATGTGTTTTGGTAATTCTGTTATTATATCCTAGCAGGACATAATATAAACATTGTTCTAAAACATTGATGCAATTAATTTTTGTAATTTATTATAAATTATTTTTACCCACGGACAAAAAAAAACATTTATTAACATGTAAATTATTTAGTCATGATTTTATTGTAGATAAATATTTTGGTATTTGTAACGTACATTACAAATTATATAAAATCTAGTCCAGGTCAATAACCGTATAAAATATAATTGCAAATTAATGAACATGTTTTAGTGTCAATTTTAGTTTAGTAATTAAACGAATTGCTTCTCCTTGACACACTAAAATAATGAGGGTAAAAATATCAACAGCTTAATCATTTTTACTACTTTTTTACTATTATATAGTTATTTTACTGGGGAAGATTAGAAGTAAAAGAACACACTTGGCTTGAGTAACTAAAATTACTAACTAGCTGTTTATTTTTATTTATAGTTGGAAGTACCTTATATAACAAGTGTAAATTTGAAAAATTTATTGAACCCCCGACCATACCGACCGGTATTTTTTTATAAGTTATGTCTAATAATAAACACAGTACCGGGGCGACCGAGCTTCGCTCGGTGCTCATTCGTTTTGTATTGTGATTAAGATATAACTTAAATTAAGTCCAAAAATTATGAACTTATTTTATCACCTCCAACAAACCACAGCCCATCAAAAACGGTCTAAATATTGCGACAAATTAAACTCGACGTGGTTGTGTCGCC
>DVXP01003898.1:0-10829 GCA_018235645.1 Junonia grisea
TCCATACAAAATGTTCTGCCACTGGAACATACGATTAAAATCCGTGCACGACACACGACAAGTGGGAACGGGGTGTAGGGACGTGTGCACCTTGTCAAACATTTTTTATGTAATTGGAGCGTTCCGAACAGAGCCGAACCGAACCCGAACCGAACGTGTGTGTGTGAAACCTTATAGCAATGCTAACAGTTTTCTTGGGCGTACAACCATAATAACAAAGCAAAAAAGACACTCTAACACGTGTAAACATTGTGATTTGTTGTCTTAGATTTTCGCGATTAGACTAGTTTTATTACACATTGAAATAAAACTAGTTTGGACGGATTTAAATCGGGTAGACGGGTAGATAGTAGGTCTACCCGTGACCACGAACGCTGTAAAGTGCTCGAAACGTCGGGATTATAAAAATCATCAATATACGCCATTTAAATCCGTTCAAACTAGTTTTATTTCAACATTGTGACTCTTTAATAAAACATGGCTTAATATGTAGCACCGGTCTTACAATAATATCAAAGAATACAAATCTTTATCCCGCACGGAATTGTCGCGATAAGAGAATTCTGTCTCGGTGTATCTTTGACAAATGTATTGTACGTTGCCATTTGTATTTGATGTGTTTTGTCTCTTACTCGCTCAAATGAAAGAGAGAGACGGTTATAAAGAATAAAAGGACAGACGATTTAACGCTACATGTCCAATGTTATAAATTAGAAGCCGTACCTTTTTTGTTCTTTTTCAAGCGGTAATACTTACAAATTGGGATCTTAACATTATAAGTTTTCAAATAACATTCAGTATCTTTAATAATCTTCGCAGATTTTTCTGTGTTTACGTATAATATTTTAGGGAAAAAGGGGGCTTTAACGCAAGAAATATTTTTTTTCAAATGAGTCTGGTATACCCTGAATATGACTATTTCAAACAAATCAATATGTTATTAAGGCTAAACCAAGAGGAAGTAATTAACATAAACTTCATGTAGTCTATGTCACCCAAAGGCTGAGTTAATGTAAGGATTCTATGTACCTATGGTATGGTAATGTATGGTAAATACTAGAAGATAGATGACCCTGCAAAAGTTATAATAGAGTTAAGACTCTTACCCAACGGACAGTCATAAATATTAAAACAAAGAAACTTCTTTCCTTTTTAAACGAAAACTTTATTGTAGGCGATGTTTGACTTAACTTTTTAAGTGAAAGGTTTTACGCCCTCCGGTCCGCTGGACTGACGACATACGCAAGGTTGCCGGATCAGGCTGGATGAGGGTTGCGGAAGATCGGGATGTTTGGCACAAACTTGGGGAGGCCTATATCCAGCAGTGGACTGCGATTGGCTGACGACGACATGCTTCCGTAACACCCTGATTGCACAATGACTTTGCGATTTTCTGTTCCTGAAGAGTTCCATGAAGAACCCTGAACTAACGTGAGAAAGTTGAACAGACGTCACCCATTGTGTACAAACAAACCATGAAACAAAATATTCAACTATAGTAAGGACGTAAAATTTTGTATTTAAGATGCACATAAACATATAATATGGGCGATATACAAAAACTTCGCAACCGTTATTAAGAATAAATTACCTTCATCGAAAAAATATTCAATATAAAAGTTATTAAAGCAACATCAATCACCATACACATACATATCTAAAATTATTGGTTTCGGATGTTTTAATTAAGGCAGAAGGCTGCGTTTAACGGCTGTTTCATGCAAATTTCAGGTGCCCGCGGAGCCATCAATAAGGCCATTAATAAACCTTTCTACTCGATTTACTGAAACATGATTTTTGGAGTGATCATCCTTCGTTATACGGAAATTTATTTATTTATTACCTGCTGTCGTCATCTCTGGTTACTTCGAGTTGTAAATAATATGACATTATTTTTTATCGACTTCCAAATCAGGATGTATTTTTTATTGAATAGTCTTATTCTATACTTAATCTAGATTAATAGATATAATATTTATTTCTGTTTTCATAAACTACTTACTTGTTTACTTGATAATTAATGCACGTAAATACACATACCAGTATATTATTGTATTTAATTATGGTAGTCGATACTAATATTAATAACAGATAGTATTAATTTATTATTAACCGGATTGTCATAGCCCTTCGGGTATGAGGCGCCAGCAAAAAAATCAATATGGCAGTGTAAGTCGGATTTTTAGAATCCTAAAATTCATTATTAGGTATTTTTTTCTAGATCATGTACATTAATCGGATTAACGTTAACTTTTTTATCTTTAACTTTCTTTTATTTTCCACATGGAAGGAGAATATAAAATGTTGTATAGAGATATGGTTAAACCTTCTTAAGCTCGATTTTTATTAACCATAGTTTCTTAGCGACATAAAACTTAGATAAAACAAAATAAAAACAAAATAAATAAATACAGTACTTAACATTTTAATTTAGCTTAAATATATCTAAATTAAACCATTGAGAAAGACATCAACCATTTCGGAACAAAATAACGTTAAGCGAGATAAAAAAGACGGTGAAATATATCACGCACTTAAAATCGCATTAACTAACAACTAATGTAACACGTAATATAACAGTACCATTATATAAATTCAGATCTCATCCCGATACGTAATCAGCCAATCAATATTAAAACTATACGATAATCCCATTACGCAGGATTAAGATAGGTTAGGCCCTTAATTAATTACACTGCGCCGTATTAGCGATGTCGATAATTATATATAATACTATATACGTATATACAATAAAACGAATGCGTTCAATCACAATCAATATATAATATGAAACAAAAGCTTTTTGCCGTGTCTGTTCTTATCTATGCTTATGCTTAGAGCCTTAGACTTTTAAAAAAATACAATTGATTTTGATGCGGTTGTTTTTAATGAATAGAGTATTTCATAAGGAGGGTTTAAATGTATATTCATACATATTGTGGTAGAGAAATATTGATGAGTGTAGTAGGTTTCTAACGTAAATAACGTATAAATAAAAACATAAATTTGAATTGCAAAAGCTGACTGAACCATACGAAGTAGATCAAAAAATCTTTGGGGAAAAACTTATAATAAGCACCCGTGCGAAGCTGGAGCAGATCGCTAGTGTTCAATAAAACGAATGCGTCCAATTAAATATAATTCAGTATTCAAATCACACAAAGCTATGGGTTATTTCAGTTAAAGCCTACATTATAAAATTTAAATATTCAATTTCATTTCGCTATAAATACACCGCAGAACTGTGTGTTATTACGAGTTTGTTTTTGATCCTAAATTAGTCTGTTTCACTACGTATTCAATATTTAGCTGCAATATAACTAGGTATATTATTATTCAACTTTTTTTCCACATTTTCTTGATTCAATTTTCGTTAGAAAAGTCAGTACAAAGTTGTTTAAATGCTTTTCAAGGTAGTTTATTTTCAAGGAAAACTGGAAGACAAGTTTTTATAAAACTAAGAATAAAATATATGAATATAGTCATGAATGTTGGCCGATGACGACATTGCATAGATCCCGAAAAAATGAGGCAGCATATTAATAAGAAATAAGATAACCTTATTCCATGTAATTGATATGACGAAGCCTTACCTACATTTTAAATAAATCGTTACCTCTAATGACTAAATTTACGAGCCCAACCTAAAATTTATCAAATGAGAAATCTCGTCTAAATTTATTTTAAGAAACACCCATCAAGCCATCAGTTACCTACATTTAACGGCATTCGGCAAACACTTAAATTTACTTAATTTAAAGTTCCTATTAAATCTCGTGATGCCTCAATTATTCCAGTTCCTTTTAAGAGTGATTCGAGTGCTAAAATTTTAGTTATCTCTTGAGTTATACTATTGGGCGCGGTTCAAGGAAACAAAATATACAACATATTTTTAAAACACGAAAAAAAACAAACATTGAACTTGATTCATTTCATTTTGCTATCCTATCGTAAGACAAATGGATTTTTGGAGGATATTTTAATAGTTATAAAATTAGCGCTTTTATATTTCACCAGCTCTATATCTCTTCTCACTTCCGTGATGGAACTGTCAAACTGATATTTTTTTTAATTTTGTTCCCAGGGTTGTCACCGTTCGTGCGGCACTGGCAGCCGGCGGGGTACGAGCCGGTGGCGCGGCTGCGGCGGCGTAGGGCCGCGCCCCTGACCCCGCCTGCCACCACGCTGCGCCTCTTCTTCACAGCTCACAATAGGTAAGACACATGAGTTTACCAACTTACGTCTTCGTAAAGAAAACAAGAAAATCTGCTGATTTTCTTCTTTATCTACGACTAAACTTATCAACTGTACATCAAATGTCTAATTACCAAGCTCTTGTCTATCTTGATCTTATTTCTATAGCGTCATTGAAAATATTATGTCTGCGTTTATGTATTTTAACAGAACTTTGCAGAAGTATAAAAAATATTATTATTATGAAATTTCGATATGAGATGATTCTTAGTAGATAACGGTAGAGTTATTTTTATTCATCTATAGGTAAATATAATTTCAACTATGCGAAAAAATTTCATCAAATGTGTGAAATACAATCATTCAAAGTGATCTGTGATTTTTTTTATTGAAATATAAATAAAGTCGTTCCAATTCCATTTATACGAAATGTAAATAAATCTGAAACTATCAAATCAATCAGATCAGATCAGTATCAATAAATCTATATTTTCCTACGAAGCTTACGTAATTTTAATACAACTATTATTTTCAGTTTGATTTTTACGGTGTACTGTAATAATATACCTCGAAATACATGTTATGTATTAATAAATAATTATTCATATTGTCATGTTTATTTACTTTTAATATAATCAAGATACCTTCATCAACACATGAGTAAAAAATATTACGTTTTTCGTGACACGGTTGTAAACACGGGACATAGCTAGAGTCAAAACACCCTTAATGAAAAAATAACACCAATATACGGACAATAACATTACATAGACGTATTTCACTAGTAGCGGATACAATAAAAATTCCCTTTAAAAGGGACATGTATAGAATCAAACGTGTATGTACAATTCATAAAGTACCTGATAACGATCGCCCTCACGATGTCCGCACAAATTCCATTACTGAGACCGATAATTATTGAGCGAACACGTTGCGTGACTCGTCAATATACAACAATTTATCTCTATCGGCTTGCTTTGTAGCTCCTGTTTATATTACAGGAACTATAAACTTTGCTATCTTCACATTAAGATGTATTCATTACTTTTTTTACAAGTTCGCTCGCGTGACAAAAGAAATTTGACCAATTAATTCAAGACAACAAGAGTAACTTTTAACCTGAAAGTCTAGGTTAAAACATAAAAGTAACTTTTTCTTCTTCGGGAACAAGGATTTTCTTCTGCTTGAATTGTAACCCTTCTTAAGCCCTTGACAACCTGACAAAAAGGCAGTCGCAGTTATAATATTAAAAAGGATTACATTGTAGCGAAAAGTCCACACATGGATAGCAACATTTTAAATGGTAATTTTCTGTAGTGTGTAATAAAATATTATGTTAGTGTTATATTTTAGAACCGAGAAAGCGTAGTAAAACATGTATGTCAAAGGATTCAAACCCGGGTAAATATTTGTAAAGCTTCTAAAATTAGTGTTTGCAATTCATCTCGTGCACTAAAGTGAAGGAAAACACCGTACGGAATCTTATGTATTTTAAAAATATTGTTTTTATTAGTTGAATAGGAGATGAATAGTGAAATTTTACCTTCATCTCATATTTTAAAAATAATAAAAAATTATCTTTCAATTCAATCTTAATTTTGAATTTTGGAATAATCATAAAAATTTTCATTAATTAGTTTTAGCGCCGTCCCTTGTCATAAAGCCAGGGAATGATTACTAAAAACATAATAAATCAAAGTTAGGCTTTTAAATCCTGATTTATATTCTGCCTCGATTCATTTATATAGTATTAAACACAATCTAATATCAATATGATTAAGTCGGTAATAAAATACATTTCTAAGTTCCCATTATGTAAGGTTGTTATTAAATATTAATTAGTGCCTCAGTTTCTAATTAATATTAATATCGATGCTGACGAAAACATACGGTTCGAAGTAAAATTAATTATATGTAACTGTATGTGTATTATGTATTCAGGGTCGGATTTTGGAGAGGCCAACAGATCCTGAAGCCCCAGGCCGTCCTAAGAATACCGTGGCCTGCACAATGAAGAGGCCAATTTAATATGAGCTATTGAGCTGGGAACTATTTATTTTCTGTGGTCAAATAAATATAAAACCTTTTTCTCGTTTTCGCGCATAAAATATAAATCATTAAATTGTAATAATAAATTGAACTAAAAGGGGAAATGCTGTAAGTATCCAATTACACTATTCGACGCGTATATGATTTGTACAGTACTATTTATTATGTACTTAAATAAAGTTCGCTGTTAAATCTATATTATTATTTTGTACTGGTATAAACACAGTTTGGTATTCGTCAAATTTAATATTTTTTATTACCTAAGCGTTAAATTCGTTATTGCGTAGAGGCCTCAAAACCTTCAAACTCGTCCCTGTGTATAATATAATAAAGCGAGGTGAATAGGTGATTATTATTAACGCATGGGTAATGAGGGAATCCGATTCAATTATATGAACATTAACTACCTTTAGTGATCCTATAAACAGAGTAACAAATAACACCTTCATATGTATGTATTTGTATGTATTATGTATGTATGTAGAATCGTAGATTTACATTATCCGTGAACGACTTTACATGTCCTTAATTGTAAGAATCTGATTTGTATACTTAATTTATTCTTTATATACAACAATGAATTGCTGTTCGTTAGTTTCGCTAAAACTCGAGAACGGCTGAACCGATTTGGCTGATTTTTGTATTGAAATAATCGTGGAAGTCCAGGGAAGGCTTAAACGGTCAAAACGAAAATTTCTTATTAAACATGTAAAATAAAGACGCTATAATAACACTTTGGTTGACATGACAACGTCGGGTCCACTAGTTCTTTATAAAAATTAAAAGTTTTTGAAAATTCATTGTTTCAAACATTATTAAAGTTTTGAATCAATGAACTCCTATTTTAATACAATTGAAAGCTATATCTACATTAAATTCTATTGAACTCTTTTCAAAGCTTCTTTAGCTGTAATAACGATGTAAACGAACTAAGTTTCTTTACTTTAAAATTCGTAAGAAAAATAAATGTAAAAGGTTACCTATGCACAAATATACATGAGTCTTATCATATACATAGCTCAGTTTTAAAGACACGTGAAACATTAATTAAAATTCATTGATCGTATACCCTTACATCCAGACATAAAATAAATTAATAAAATCAGACAAATAGCCCTAGCGAAACGAAAGTTCGTACCAAGTTCCAGTAAAAGGGGAAAAGTAGGAGGGCGATTGTTTTTTACTCGTCGAGCGAGCAAACCGCGCCATGTCTAACAAATCGAAGATACCCAGTCTAATCCATTTGCTGGAGTAGCTGCGGCGACCCTCCATTCCCTTAATTAAAACGTTCCGAATCGAACGTCGATGTTTCATGCCCTTTATACACGTACATTGAAAATAGATCGTTTAAAAGTATCGTTTTATCTTTTTTTCTACGAGCCATCCACTCGTCGCTTTTAGGGATCGGCGAGTGATTTTTTTTTTGTCGGTTCATTATTTGCTGTATCCACGACTGTCGACTAGCTGCTTTGAAATTTTTTTTCCAAACGTGTTGTAGCTAATTAATAAATTAAATTACACGGGAATCAAATATTGAATTTTTTTTTTTAATAATCTATGGATTACGACTAGAAATGGATTGTGCGCTTATAACTAGATACGTTATTTTTATGAGCTTAAAGAGCCCTCACTCCTTAGATATAAATTTATTAATTTTTAAATGTAATTTATTAATAAAATGTAATAAATTTGCTAAGTGTTTTAGAAGTGTTTTTAGATATATTTTTTGCTTCTATTTTTATTTCTTTAGTTTTTTTTTTTATATAATTATTTTCTTATTTTTGCTTGTATAAAGTTGTATACAGGGCCAATGCGGACCATGCGTACTAATTGAAACTACGTATATTATTCCTATTCAAAACACTTCGTACCAGTAGAAAAATAATTACTTTTAAAACTTAAATTTTTTATTAAAATCTTCGAGTATGACGATATCGTATCCTTATATTAATTATGTTGAACATCGTTTAAATTCAGCAGCTCAATGAACAGAATAGATAATAACTTCTCTATTTATTTTATAAGCTTTATTGCAACAAAAGATGAACAAATAAGATACGATGCCATACCTACAAGGATAGTTCAATGAATCACAAAATAGAGCAAAGTAAGTTACAATAAGAAGGAAGTCAGGAATTGGTTCATAATCAGGCCGGTTATCGTGTCCCACTTCAGTCAATAAAGTCAAATTGCTCTTTATTGTCTATCTGATACCTACCAAATTACTACTCGTAGAAATTGCTTTCAATAAAATTGTTACTACCTAATTACAAAACTATTAAAAAACCAAACAATGCAAACTTAAAAAGGAATTTGTTATAATGAAAAAACGAAAACTTTCGAGAGACGAAAACATTTTCACAAGTAATTTCTTTGAATAAAAAGTAATAATTTATTATAGGATATTGTAGTTCTCACCTAAAACTATTGTTCCCTAATAAATAGTTAATATAGAAGTGTCTTTGTGTCTTCTTCAACATGCTTAAATAAGTACTAAAATAGTTTACTGACAAGTCACGACCTAATATTATTTTGTCACGAATTTTGAAACTTTTGGTACATAAAGACTAGAAACAATAAATGATAAAAATAAAATTTTGTGATGAGTTCACATCGCTATTGAAAAACCGATGTTTGAAGTAGACAAACATAATATTAAAATATACTGAAACTATTGAAGTTTTTTATAAAAAATCGAGTTTCAACCCATACTGAAATATGTACACAAATATTTGACAAAAAATAGTATTCTATAAGCAATATTGTTAGTGTTAAAAATTTTATTCTATAAATTCTAACTTTAAACGTCTAATCTAACCTACCTAACAAAACACATCTCACAAAATAACGGACAAAACTCCAACATGTTATTTTATCAACCACGTTTTTAATCTTCACATACGCAATAATGTTTTATACATTTAAAAACGTAGTAACCACGCAACCGTGTAAAAATATTGAAACCATTTTAGCTGTGGAGCTATTAGAACGACTGTTGCATTAGTGGAGCATCAACGGTCGTGGATTAGCCACTCTTCCGAACAATTTGGCTGAGTGCAGCGTTTTAAGCTTTCCATTGCATTGTTTCCACAACAGATTACAGGGTAACGATTATTATTAGCTAAATAGATGTTTACCAACACGATTTTATGTCTGTAATTTGCGTAAACGTCGAATTGGCTCGGGTTCAACGACTATTGTACGTACGGAATATTGCGGACTCGCAATTTGTTTTATTTTTTGTTAAACAATTTATGTTGAAAAAAAAAACTTTAACTTAATGGTAGTTCGGTAACTAATAAACAGCGTTGATTTCATAAAATAGTTTTATTACAAATATAAAATAACTAAGCTCTTCTGAATAAATATGCCAACTTCACATGAGCGTATGAGAAATTGGATGTAATTTAACATTTTTATTACCAACGGAAAGCAACCTCAGTAACTCATACAATAATTTCCAATTATTAAATATAACATAAAATCAAAATAGCTACGATCAGTACCGATATAAAGTATTCAAAAGGCAATCAATCAAAGTATCCAACAATTTATTCACCAAGAGATCAGCGATTGACGAAGTTGTAATGCGGGTTTGTAGGTGTCAGCCACGATCTTTGAAGTTACTTTGGGGTCGTTTAGAGCAAGGTTTCAAAGCGATAATATAACTATCATTGCTACTAACGACTTAGAAATTTTCATCGTTTTACGATCGTATTATTTTTTATTGCAAATATTTTAATATTTTGACTACATTTTAACTGCATTATGCTATGTATGTTTTAGTAAATACATGCAGTAATTATAAAAAGAACTTAAAATATAAATTGTTGTGTTTTTTTTTTGTTCGTCTGTCGCTATAGTAGATGATTGGTACAAGGTATTACAAGGTATTAATAGGTATTAATATTGATAAACGATATATTTAAAATTAAAATAAAATTATTTATTTTACTTGAAATGCTGTGTCAGTGGAACAAAGTGTATAAATGCAATTAATATTACGTAATAAAACCAACATGTCTTACCAACAAACAATCGTGGACATGACATCTAATAAAACAAAACTAGAAGAAGATAAATGTGGTCAGGGAATTGACAGGTCCCGAACATTCTCCCAGGTCTGGTCGCATCGTATTAGTGTAATGGTAGCCAAGTAGCCAAGTTTAATTGTGTTCCCGTTTGCGGACGAAACGCCGGACCTTCCCAAAACTCTTAACAATATCTGTGTCCTTATTCTTTATGACAAATCGAAACGTATTTCGATGTTAAAGCACTGCATTCCCTCTGACAATGTGACATCGAAAAGCGCGTTTTGCGCGTTATGAGCTGTCATTTTGTGGAGTTTGGATACTCGATACAATGCATATAGGGATTGCAATCCGGTCCGGCGGATCCGGTAATCCGACGGATCCGGCGTGTTTTTGGACTGACCGGATCCGGTGACTGCGCCGGATCCGGTGACTGCGCCGGATCCGGTGCCGGATCCGGTAAAGCAAAAAATACGTGATCGCGATCTGGAAATGACGTTGCCAGATCGCTAGACATGCCACGGCACTACCGCCGCCGACACCGGCTCTGCCTGC